>WWET01003289.1:15732-35682 GCA_011038615.1 Limnodynastes dumerilii | reverse complement strand
CTCATTCGGGACTTATTTTCATTTAATACCTATGTATGCAACCCTCAGTCATTAAACCTGCTCAGTTTCATTTTAATCCAACCCTGTTGTCGTCATCCCTGAAACCCGGAACCGATCCCAAAAATCCACAGAACGTGACAATAATACAACTATACTTTGAGTATCACTCCAAGTATAACTCCAGCGCCACGTCAAAATTTGCGTACCTCTATAACGGTGTTCACTACAAGAAAAAAAGATAAAAATAATAATACCTAGGTTTATTCAGCAGCAGCCCTGGGAATGACCGATTCCCTTATACAAAAACAATGCAAAACAACAAGGGATACGCTATGAATATAACCCACCTTGGTTTTATTACAATAGATCAATTAGATAAACATGATAAAAAATGAAAATCAATAATCAAACATAAACAATATAAATAAATATCATGTTTATCTAATTGATCTATTTTCATAAAACCCCAGTGGGTTATATTCATAGCGTATCCTTTGTTGTTTTGTATTGTTTAAAGGAATGCCTGGGAGTGCTCTGATTTTCCATGTTATTCAAAATATTATTCCAATATACATATTTATAATGATCTATTGGTTCTCCTACGTAACCTATATCAGTATTCTAAAAGTAAATAACAGACTTATATTGTCATTCATGAGTATTAATTATTTTCAGTTTATTGTCTGCAAACACTATAGAGCAGTGCTTCCCGGCTTTCTTGGTTCAAAGTATACTTAGAGGGCCGGATACCACCATGCCTCCACCACTGCTGTGGTCGCTGCACAGGACTTCCAATGGCAGGACCCTACCTTTACATTTTTACCCAACTGCTGCACGAAAAATGAAACCTGAGTCCTAATGAACCATCTCCATTCTGGAAGCATTGTATGTGAGTATGCGCAATCGCCATTTGTGGGTTTTTTCCACTCACACAGAGCAAAAATGGTCAATTTTCACCTCAAAAAGGGCATTGCCTGAAACTCTGTACTGTAGTTTTCCTTCTAGACAATGTACAACTACCCACTCTTGGTACACAGTCAGGATTAATCGCGATTGTTTTATTCAGTACAAAGTTTATTTTTATATTTTATTAATGTGTTTGAATATGTTTTTTATTGTTTAATAATCTATTATTTATTGTTTTCAAATTATTTTATATTGAACATAACGGATAACTTTGGTAGTTCTCTTTCCCCATATGCTGAATATCTCTGTCACAGAAAGGGAGAAAGAGAGAGAGGTTTAGAGACCTTCTCCCATCTCTTTATTGCCATTTCTATATCCCTGCAGCCGTCCTCCTCGGTCTCTCCCTCATCTGTATTTCCATACCTGATCCTAGTTTTTCAACTTTTGCTGTTTTTTGCTTTTCTTTCTTGCTGATGTTTGGCTTCTCACAGGCTTTCTGGGTAACATGACCTTAGCCTGTGTGCTGTGAGCTGGCCCTGGATTTGTGTGAGTGCATGAGCGCATGACACATTTTTGGAACCTCCGCTACAGAGTATGTATGTGTATGGAGCGCACTCATATAGATAGTATATGATAGTATTTCTACATACATTACTACAGGAAAATATTCCCTATTTATTACTGTCATAAAACTAGTTACAATGAAAGATTTTAGGACCTCTAATAATACTGCATTGGTTTTAACATGGTATTGTGTTTTTATTCCAAAATGTTAAAATAATCTTTTGTTAATCTGGTCTTACTCCATAGGTTATAGTTCAAAAGTTCAGATTGTTCATGATGCATATTCTTTGGGTGTGGTGTATGATATATAAAGTCTTTTTTGCGACATTCATACACATGACAACATAGGTCAACAGTGTATGAATGTCTACAAAAACATACTTGACAAGGGCCTTATTCTGACAACTCTAGGTTGATAGTATCATTATACCGACTTTAGTGTTGTCGATAATGAATAGACAAACAAAAAAAACATTCTTACACTAACCCTAACCTTAACCATACCCTTACCTCAACTTAGCCTTAACCATTCTTTCATCGCAGCCTAACCTTAATCACCCCAACATTATACTATCCCTAACCCTGCCCTAACCCTCAAACTAACAATAAAAATGATTTGTAGTAGAATGCTCACCCGGCCATGTCTGGAAATATCTAACAGGTGTCCGCACCAAGCGCCAAAGTGTCGATCAGGCATTTCAGTCGAATGACTTGTCGATCCAGCATCATTGTTGATCTGGTGTTCTCCAATCCAATGCTAAGATCTCCTCCATTGGACTGATAAGTATATGATATGTGACCGTATTCCATACTTTTGCTATACTTTTTCTGTACTACATACAAACACTCACACACGCTGGTACATGGCTGGCAAAGGCTATAGGATCCATAGATTAGAAGGGGTATATATTTCAGAAGATGGTACTTGGGGACACTTTCAAAATAATGCTTTGGGAACCCTAAATTGTCTACTCCCCTGAATGGATTATATTATAAATGTCATTGTTGAACACTTTGTCTATTCATACACATCTGTACAGGACACACAAAAGAGGAAATACCCTGTATGCAGAGGGTAGAAAGTGGTTAATATGATATGGAATAAACTCAGTGAGCTTCTTAGGGCCAGATTTACTAAGAAGCGGGAAAGGAAAAGTGGAGCTGAACATCTCCTTACCCGCAGCTTAGTAAATCTGGCCCTTAGTGTTTTCTCACATTATAATGAATCAAGTTCCAGACAGAATCCAAGACAGCTAAGAACAGACTGACCACAGCTGCTATGATCCACTTGTGGCTGAGAAAACTTGCCGTGTATGTAGATTTCTAAAGTGGTTTATATGCACCCTTTCCTAACGTCTTATTTCAGAGAATGGGATTTCTTAATGTGCACACAGCCCACAGTATCTGAGGAAACAAGCTCTGCTAAATGTCAGCACTTTCCCCAGATAGTCAGAAATCCAGCGTCAGCACAATGTGAACTGCTTGCGTACAGGGCAGAGGTCGGACATTTTTGTAGCAAACAGGAACTGACCTCATAAACAGAATTTATAAAAGAGATAACAGGCACATGAGATGTATGACGGGGACACAACCTCCCTGCTTGGCACATTTGTACCCTGAATTCCAGGAGTGATAAGGGTGAGCTAGGATTTTCTTATTAATAATAATAATAATAATAATAATAATAATAATAATAATAATAATAATGATTGAGGTTCCATGGAGAAGCCTGCAGCCAATTGCCAGATGACACTGCTAAACTTGGCTCTCAGCAGTTGTCACTCTCTTGTGAAACCACAAATAATCTGGAACACAAAGGAATGCATTGCATTATATAAATAACTCATATTAAACACATGTTGCACTGTAATGTTTCTGGGTCAGGGAAGATAACATAGATACACAAGGGGTCACTTGTAAAATGTATCCTGTTCATTGGTTAGGACACATCAGTTGATATGCTTCCTGCATCAGAAAATGATGTGATCTCTAAAGGAAGAACAGTTACCTCGTTCCTTGCATCTTATTTATACATGTTGGGGCAGCACAGTGACTCAAGTGGTTAGCACTTCTTCTCACAATGCAGAAGCTTATTTGTGTGGAGTTTGTATGTTATAGGTAATATGAAGGTACTATATAAAACCCTGTTAATAAATGTTAACCTTTCATGGCAGGAGAGATACAAGTTGAACCCACCAACTAGAAAACTACAGATGATCTGTCTGTCACTATAGTAACACTGGCAGTCTGTCCCGCTGCTATAGAGATCAGATGCTGGAGGACTGGAAGGTGAGTATGGGGAAAGGGGTTTTTTAGGCCAGCATCTACTGTGGCATTCCCGGTACAAGTCTTTAAATAAAGGTTCTGTAAAAAAATCCCATCCCGAACAAAAAGGTAAAGTTGGAGGGTGGCTATAAAGACATTGGACTAGATCCAGATGTCCTTCAAATGGACAACTTTAATTGGAAACACCACCTTCTGGAAAGCAGCACATGTGTGGGCGACGCCTGTCCAGGACGGATCTCATGGCGGGGTGGAACATTTCAGGAAGTGGGATTTTAAATGGGGACGGTGTGGAAAGCTCCTGCTAGTGGTACTCCCTTGTGTGTGAGGGCAGCGGTCTACACTCACCCACGCGAGAGGTAAGATTTTATAAGGATCTTCAGATATCCACTGACATGCAGCATTATCAGAGGTCTGGATCCAGTCCATTACCACCAACATTTTACAGTTGAAAAAGGTACATTTGAATCACCAAAGGAGGCGTGTCAGCTAGAGGAGGCGTGTCTTGTCCCAACCAATGGGTGTCTTTCCTTACATTAATTTTCCACATTATAACTTTTTGTATACAGATGACTTTACAAATCAATCCCTGTCATTCCATATGTCATACATGGAAAAACTTCAAAGTAATAAATGTTCAGAAGATATATTCAAAGGACCTGATCCAGAGTCAAGGGTTAAATCCATTGTGGAGGCTAACGAACAGATTTTGGTATCCAACATCCCCTGTGAATGATGGATAAGTGGGAAGGACCTTACCTTAAGTATTCCACATGAAAACCCCTTCTGTACGTAATACTGAATTGTACATAAGCCAAGCCCTTACTTTACAATTTAAATGCCAATGGCCAACCAGCATACCTATCTGGTATTCATGGTGGCTGGCCCTCCCTCTTGTGCTGAAGCTGATCTACACATAGAACACAGCATCAGGAGCAGGGCTGGACTGGGACTAAAATTCAGCCCTGGCACTTGAAGCAGACAGGCCCACCTGACGTGAGGTTCTGACTACTTGCACGGCTACACTGGTTACTAAGTGGTACAACCACGTCTTTTTCTGACAGACTGAAACAGACATTCAGCAAAGGACGCAGCTGAGTCACTTAGCAGCTGATGCGACTGTGCAAGTTATAGGTCTACTGCAGAGACACAGCGATTCTCAGCTCCTTGCAGCATTGCAACATCACTTGCCTGAAGGCGCAGCAAGGAGCAGAGACTCCCCGTTCCTGTGCAGGTGAAAACAGTGTTTGTAACTTTCCATCAGCAGCCTGTCACTAGGGTAATTTAGGGGTTAAATTATATATATATATATTTTAATAAAGTTGTTCATTCTTAAAATACGAAATTGTAAATATTTTGGTGGGCAGTCTCTCTATTCATGAATGGGCACGATGGCCCTGATTCACACCTAAGAAGCTGCACACACACATTTGTAAATATAGAAAGCCATATATCTATACACACACACACACACACACACACACAGCTATATAAAGCTATATACCGTATTTCTCCATGTATAACACGCTCCCTTGTATAAGACGCACCCTGTTTTTGGAGCTTAAATTTAAAAAAAAAAAAATGTTTTAATGTATTTTTTAACTATTATTTTTAGCATTATTTAATTCAAAATTGGGTGAATCTTATACAGGGGATCAGGGGATGTAACACTGAACTTACCTTTGCTGTCCCTCTGGCAGTCCCTCCGGCAGTTTCAGGCTCTCTCCCATGCAACTGTGACTCAGACTGTCTCCCTCGCGGTGCACGCTGTACAATGACGTTGAGCTGACCTAAGGTCACGCAATGTCTATGTGCAGCGCGCGACGCGAGGGAGACAGTCTGAGTCACAGCTGCATGGGAGAGAGCCTGAAACTGCCGGAGGGACCAAAAAGGTAAGTTCAGTGTTACATCCCCTGTATAAGACGCACCGGATTTTTAGACCTATTTTTTGTCTAAAAGAGGTGCGTCTTATACATGGGGAAATATGGTATCTACAAACATACACACATGTAATAATATAAAGTCAAATATGCACACACACACACGTAATTATATAAAGCTATATATGCACACACACACGTGTAATTATATAAAGCTATATATGCACACCCACACATGTAATTATATAAAGCTATATATGCACACACACACATGTAATTATATAAAGCTATATATGCACACACACATGTAATTATATAAAGCTATATATGCACACACACGTGTAATTATATAAAGTCATATATGCACACACAAACGTGTAATTATATAAAGTCATATATGCACACACACACGTGTAATTATATAAAGTCATATATGCACACACATGTGTGACACACATACGTAATTATATAAAGCCATATATGCACACACACGTGTAACACACATACGTAATTATATAAAGTCATATATGCACACACACATGTAATTATATAAAGTCATATATGCACACACACACATGTAATTATATAAAGCTATATATGCACACACACACGTGTAATTATATAAAGTCATATATGCACACACACGTGTAACACACATACGTAATTATATAAAATCATATATGCACACACACACACACACACATACGTAATTATATAAAATCATATATGCACACACACACACTTGTAATTCTAGAAAGCCATATATCTACACGCACACACACACATATGTAGTTATATAAATTCATACAATCACACACACAAACGCACACACACACACGTAATTATAGAAAGCCATATATCGACATACAGAAACATAAAAACACATACATAGTTATATAAAGCTTGTAAAGTGTGTAAAATACACATATACACACACATATAATTATATAAACTCATATATGCACACACATATATGTAATTATATAAAGTCATACATGCACAATTACATGCACACACGTATATTTATATAAAGTCATATATGCACACACACATATGTAATTATAGAAAGCCATATATCTACATATACACACACACATACACACACACACTACTGCGGATGCGTATAACAGCAAGGAGCACAATGGCTTTTATATATATATACATATATATTATACAGGCCAGTGTGTAAATTACAGTATTTGGGAGCATTTAAATAATTTTTAGTACAGCTGTGACCATAATTGTGGAGATGTTGCCCATAGCAACCATTAAGATTCTAGCTGATATTCTCTTATATGTAACAGATAAAATGACATCTAGAATCTGATTGGTTGCTATAGGCAACATCTCCAATTTTCCTTTTCCATATTTTAGTAAATCTAGCCCCTGGACTGATTTAGAGTTAACAGTTACTTCACCAAAAGGTGCAAACTATGCTGCAGTGTGAGGAGTACAAATAAAATGGTTATAAAATATTGCATGCAGGAAATATACTGTCTGATTTTTCTTATTGTTTACAAATACTATACAGTTTTAAGTCTAATTTAGATTTGAGCTATAAAACATCACCTCATAACTCATTCTGTTTGCACATTTTACATGTAACTTTACCTGCAGTTCAACATGGTCTTATTTTTCACTATCTGGTATTGCTTTATTCATTTTTATTTTTTTTCACATTATGTTTACACTCATTTCCCTGTCCTAGTTGAGGACTTGTTGGTTCACATCCGTACAGACTGAGCGGATTACAGTTTCATTTGTTTATATTTGTTATTTTCACTGTATTTTTGATCCCAAGTAGGAGTTTAACCAGTATTTGTATATATATATATGCCCTATTTACATTAGATTTTAGCACATATTCATTTCTGGGATTCCATCAGTGCATATTCACTATTTATTATTGTTTCATCAGTTAACCATAATTATTTTTACCCTTGGGTAACCTGTGTAGAAATCTGTATAAGATTTTTATAGGTTTTTCAGGTATTTAACGCACCCACTATTATTATTATTTTATATTTCTTATATATACTCTCTTGGTTTAAATTATTCTATTTTTTTTATCAGTGTGCGCCTACCAGGTGGTTGCCTCTATGTACATATATAGTTTTCTTTTGTTGCTTTGTTTGAGGCACGAAGT
Source organism: Limnodynastes dumerilii (assembly GCA_011038615.1). Taxonomy (NCBI): domain Eukaryota; kingdom Metazoa; phylum Chordata; class Amphibia; order Anura; family Limnodynastidae; genus Limnodynastes; species Limnodynastes dumerilii. Next base: position 27,903 of record WWET01003289.1, on the reverse strand, counting down.
GGAACGTACCATAACCATCACGGGAGGCTGCCTTAACACTGCGCGCCTGTATACGTTTTGTACTTAATTTGTTTTTTGTAATTTAGATTTGAGCTATAAAACATCACCTCATAACTCATTCTGTTTGCACATTTTACATGTAACTTTACCTGCTGTTCAACATGGTTTTGCCCAGGTTCTCACATTCTTACTTCAATTGTTTTGTGATTCCTAACTCAGCCCCCGTTTTTTTTAAACACTTTAGGCATTGGTTTAGAAGACTTATCAGCAATTAGGTTTTTTTTAGCCAGAAAACATGTGCACTACTTTTAAGTCATCTTATTAGGCCACACCCATCAACCCAACCAATCAAGCCACACCAACAGGCCACACCCATTGACAACTTCCAGCAGCCACATCCATTACATCACAATAGGTGACATCATAGGATCATTGTTACATCAGCTACCTCTATAAGGAGGAGCTTCTGACTACAAGACATCAGTCACTGAGAGCAGCAGAAGACTGGGCAGACTGATTGGAAGCTCTGAGATAAGGAGGTGATCACCATGCAGCAGCCACAGGAAAAAGTACATTTTATATGTAAGGACTTATTGATAAAGTAAATCATATCCTTTATCCATAACTCCTCCCCTGGCTTTTGCTTCTTAGCACATAAGTCCATGGATTGAACCCATATAAATGGAATTAATATGAGATCTAATTTACCTTTTATCCAAATATCATTTATATACAGTAAATGAAAAAAATATATATTATATGGATGTCATATGTGTATATCCATATTATAAATACCACTGAACATGTAAAGCTATTTCAACAGTGATATAGCCAACACAATAATGTTGGCCAGACCCTCCAACATGACCCATTCCATTAGGTACAATATAATCCGCTCCTGAGGTTCCAACTGTCACTCACCTGGTTTAACTGACATTCAAAAAACTGCTTGACGCTTCTAAACAGGTGGCTACCATAGCAACTGACAGTTGGAAACTGAGGAGCAGAGTATTTTGTACCTAATAGAATGGGTCATGTTGGAGGGTATGATGTTGGCTGTATTATTGCACACAGGATTCAAATTTAGAAAAATGTCATTTTATTTTACTAAAATATCTAAATTCAACAGCTTGACATTTACAGCCCCGGTAACTGCTGTACATGTAATGAATTTTACTGTCCCCGGTACCTGCTGCTCTCTGCTGTGCGTTTCTGGTTAGTGGTTAGGGTTAAGAATTAGAGTTAGGGTTAGGATTATTGTAATGCAAACAAAGATTCCAGCATCACAATACAATATCAAACAGGTGTAACAACTCTGGCTGATAAAAATGGCGATCAATGAGTACTATCGGCATTAATGTCATCAGACCAGCATACCACACCCGTTGATAGAATTCTCTGTTATCTGCAATTCAGAAATTATGATAAATCCATCTCACTGTGGAAGATATATAAGAGTTACTGCATTATGGTAGTAATGTAAAGATAGGTCAATAGCACTTAAAAAAAAAGTTAGGAGATACTCTTAATTCTGTGGGTGCTGCAGCTGTATACTCATGGTACCCCAATACACTAGCATAGTTATACTTATGTGGAAATGCTGAATACAGAGGAAATGGCATCACTACATCTGGTGTGTGTATCGTGGGGTTGATGTACAGTAGGTGATAATGTGGTCCGTGGCTTAAGGGTTCATAGTGCTAGGGGTTTGCAATTGGTATGGTGATTGGTATTGAATAGTTGCAGGTTGTGTCACAGCTGATAATGGGGGTTGTCCGGTGAAGTGATGAGACTGTTGTTGCTGGGGACAATATCTACCATTTGTTTTTTATTGTTGTACATGTGCAGGATAAACCCAAATGGTAGAAGGAGGGAGTGTGGGTAATGGTTATTGTTGCGTGCTGTCACCTGAATGTGATAGCGCTTACTGGGTCTCCCTGCAGCCATGCTGTTACGTGCTGTCACTTGAACATGACAGCGCTCACTGGGTCTCCCTGCAGCTGTGTCTCTCCTCGGTCCGGTATCCTGGTGTTGCCTGGCAACCAGGACGTCAGAAGCAGGTCCTCCGCTCTGTCACGCTGTTCTGAATCAGAGTGTACAGCAGAGACCTGCGGCACACCCCCTCTGTCTTCCGAATTGGTGTCCTGGTGTTGCTTAGCAACCAGGACGCCAGAGAGTGAGGCTTTTTCGCGCCTAGACCGCTGGCAGCTCATTGGCCAGAGGTCTCCATAAATAACCAACTGATTCAGGGGTCAGTGCTGATTATAGTTTCTTGCTACCCAGTTGTGTCATTGGTCTGTTGTTCAGTGCTTTTGCCTGTCTTCAGTTTATTGATTCCTGATTGCCCCTGTTCTTGCTCATTCCTCTTGTTCCTGCCGTTACCCTTCCTTGCCTTGTCCTTGCCTCCTGGTTGCTTGTCCTGCTGAGTGCTTGTGTGTATCTGTGAGTATTTGCCCTCGTTATTCCCACTGTCTGTCCTGGTGTCGTAGCTATTCTCACGGTCCTTGTTTCCTTGTTTTTGTTTGTCTCTATCTTACCCGCACGCATTAGGGTCGTCCTGCTGGGGGTCGCGACCTGCCTGTGTCCTGCAGCCCAGACTGTCCCCACCATCAGGGGCTCCAGTGAAAACCAGGCTCTGGTTAGACTCCGCGCCCTGGTAGGCGATTCTAACAGTTATACGGTAAATATAGAGTATTTAGCAACACTGATAGTGTAATACTTTGCAAGGTACACATGTAATTCTTCATGATAACGTCCTCACATTTACCCTGCCTCATCATGGTTCTCATCAGATACTCTCATGCATGTTCCCTGCTGTTTCCCTCGGATGTGTCAGCGGGGAAGGTGTCCTCGTAGCACCTCTGTGGGTGTTGGACGGGGTTGCGGCGCAGTTGTCTTCTTCTGGTGTTAGTAGGCTTCTGCTGGTTTCAGAAAAGTGCTCGGCAGTGATTAGGTCGGTGGGGAGACTTCCTCATCTTGCGGTCAGGCTAGGCTGCTGCTTCTTCTGGGGTGTGAGTTGTTAGGTGCAGTGGGGAGATGGGGAGCACAGATTTCACTCATCCCGGCGCGTCTCCCGCTTGTGCCATTGATGATTCCTGTGATCAGTGTTGGTGGGGATAGAGGGGGGTCTAAAGCTACAGACATTACCCCTTCCCCATCTTCTGTTATATGACCTGTATCATGAACTTATACCTTTAACCACTTGCATTATCAATGGACCTGCACTGCAACAGAGAACAATACTTTTATTCCCTGATTGCCCTCGTCACCGCAATCGCCGGCTCATTGTCATAGTCAGTGTTCCCCGCAGGTCACTTTATCACACAGTAACCCCCTTGTGTACAAGCATTTTAATAAATATACCGTGGTTTTCCATCCCACACCCCCTATCCCCACCGACGCTGATTACAGGAATCAACATCAGCACAAGCGGGAGACGTCCCGGGACAAGTGAAATCTGCACTCCCCATTTCCCACTGCACCTAACAACTCACACCCACGGAGGCAGCAGCAGCGTAGCCTGACCACGAGACCAGGAAGCCTCACTGCCAACATGATCACTGCCAGGGCTGCCAAACACACTGCTGACACCAGTAGAATCTTGCTGACACCAGCAGAAGTCGACTGCACAACAACCCCGTCCAATACCCACGGAGGTACAACGAAGGCACCTTCCCCACCGACACATCCAAGGGAAACAGCAGGGGACCGTGCATGAGAGTATCTGATTTGCAAGTAGTATTGTGATTGGTATTGAACAGGGGCAGGTTGTATCACGGCTGATAACGGGAGTGGTCCGGTGAGGGTGTGGTCCCCGCATAGAAACTCCCAATTTCGAAAACCCCGATTCCTATATACCCCGAGGAGGCATTGCAATCGATCCATGGAGCACCAAGCACCGAGTGTTAAAAAAAAGTCCCCCCACACTTCCCCTAATTCTTACCCAAAACCCTCCCCTCTCACTACCCTAACCCTAACCCTTCTTCTTGGCAGTCTGACCCAATCCCTCCCTCCCCTGCAGCCTGACCCTAACCCTCCCTTCCCTGCAGCCTGACCCTAACTCTCCCTCTCCTACAGCCTGACCCCAACCCCGCAGAAAGAGTTTACTCACCTGTCCAATAGCGGCGGCAGCAGCGGCGGAGTGATCTGCTCTTTCCGAATCTGAATGAATAAGTATGCAGAACGGTATACTCACACATTCAAAAAAAAGTAGAATATCGTAACCATTCGAAATAGGGACATCCCAAAAGAAACTTTTCAGATATTCCTATTTCGCAAATGGGACATTCTAACCGCGGAATGACAACGGTCCGGTGAAGTGATATATATATAAAACTATAGTTTTTGGATTTTTAAATTGCAAAAGTCATTAATAGACTCATTGGTATCCAAGCACAATGCATGGATGATATTATCTAGAGGTATTCATGTTAAATCAGGGTAGATTTATCAAACATCACTAGAAAAGATATATATATAGGGCCGTATCCAGAGCTACGATGGTACACTGAGCGGTCTAACGCTCAGCGTACCATTGCTTCACTCCCCCGACACTCCCCCTGGCCCCAGTGTATTAACACTTGCTTACGCCGGCTGAAGGCAACCCTAACTTCAGCCGGCATAAGCTAGGGTTAATACGCTGGTACAGTGGCGTTAGTATGCTAACGCTGCCCTCTCAGCCTCATTACCCTCCCTAACCCCGCCTATCTGCACTAACTGCAGCGTAGTAACGGAGGGGAACACCCCTTCCAGCGTTACTACGCTGCTGCTACAGACGGCCGATCCACGATCGGGGCGTTGCCGTAGCTACGCCGGGCAACATCTGCCTGGTGCATGCTCAGATCGTCTTTTTAGACAATCTTACACTTACACCCAGCGACTGAGGTCTGGATCAGGCCCATACTGTGTATCTTTTATACTCTGCAGACTCCCATACACTGATCGTGGAAGACGGGAGAATATCTGGCTATGCACATGCCAGATGTTCCACAACGGATCTCCAGGAGTACAGAACTAGGTTCCGCATGTCTGGAGATTGGTCCAACAGGGTGGCATATCCCCTCCACCAACCTAAACTCCGTAAGGTGGGCAGGGGGGGGACATTTAAATTATACAGAGAGGGCATGGTTTACTATTTCCATAAGGATCTGTGGTCGTACGCACTTCATTGAGTCTGAAACCAGCCCTTTATCTGCAAATTTCTCTGATCTCAATAACAAAGAGAAAAGTAGAGGTGTTGCCCCTGGCAACCAATCATATTCTAGCTATCATCATCATTTTACTGGGTAAATGATAGCTAAAATCTGATTGGTTGCTACAGACAACACCTGTTTCAGGTTAAATATACCCCATGATGATTTATTCATCTAATTTTGGAAGCTATTTAAGAAAATTTGCTGCATTGTAGTGGAAGCATTTAATTGGTTCTGCCGCAATGGCACAGATATTGTTCCTGTTCTTCACTGAATCTTTTATAACTGGCAAACGTTAATGGAGACAAATGATCCATATTGCTAAATATGAACTTCTTTTTAGCTTAACATATATAAAAACTGTTGTACAAAATATGGATAATATTATTCAGTGATATTCTTGAAATTCTGTGATATTGTATTTTTGAGAAAGAGCTGTATCTGTACTTATCTATATCTTATGCTGCGTTCAGATTGCCACTGCCTAAAAAGCCAGCTTTTTAGGCAGTGGGCAAAATTTTTAAAATTTTAGCCTGGTGTGTTCAGACTGCGCTGAAAACACCGGCTTTTTTTTTTCTTTCTTTCTTTCTTTTTTTTATTTTTATTTTTTACAAGCCGGCAGCTATTTAAATAGCCGGCTTTTCAGCGCAGCGGCTGCTATTTAAATAGCCGGCTTTTCACCGCAGTGTGAACGGGTGAAGCCGGCTTTTAAAAAAGCCGGCAAAAACCCTTCTTTTTAGCCGTGTCTGAGACCCGGCTTCACTGTTCACATTGCCAGAAAAAGCCGGGGTTTTCATGAAAGCCGGCAATTTCATGAAAACCCCGGCTTTTTCATGGTAATCTGAACGGGGTATTACTGAGGAATCCCATGTAAGCTCTGATGAGCAAGATTCATCTCCATAGACTGTAAGCTATTATGGGAGGGCCGCCATCAGGGTAGGGCTGCCGTGACTTTTAGCCTGTCCCTCGGGAAGAGAGAAGGGGGCACAGTGGTGATACTCACTCAGAATTGGCTGACACGTCTCCTGGGTTTTCTCGCCTTCCTCTGGATCTACAGAATCATTTTTTACTTTAATCATTCTTAAATAACAGCAATATTTTCGTTGCACTTCTGCATATTGTTGAGCAAATAAAATTCATTTGGAAATAAATTTTTCAGCTGATCTGTGAACAAGCCCTATATTTACTGACTAATTTTCAGATTTAGAATGTGATCATTATTGGCGGAGTGTTATGTGTTTTGGAAACAAACAAATTTCTGGACCGTATGATTACAAGTTCCGTTCATGTGGTAATCTGTTTTGGTGCAATATGTGATGCTCTGAAGTCCATGATTCATAGGCTGTTTTGAAATATTCTTGATCAGATACATGCTCAGCCCTGACCTCACCAAAAATACACACTTGATAGCAAGATGTAGCAATGAAAACCACTGGCTGTGACACATACTTGTCTAGTTTTCTGGGGGAAATAGGAACAATGTTGGGCTAAGACACGCAACTCTGAATAGGACGTCGTCAAACAGGGCAGTTGTTTATTACAGGCAAACAAAGAAGTATGCGTAGAGGCTGCTGGTTATAATGCCGCAGCCTATTCCAGTTTGTTATGTTTAGATATTTTTTTTTTAATTACAGTCCTAAAACACCCCTAAGTATTTATAAGTTATATAAGTTATAAGTCATATACTTATAACAATGCTGAGCATACTTGTGGCAATACGCAGGCTTGAAACATTTTTCCAGTGTATTGTATGATGATAGATGTATTTTAACAATGAAATAATACATTTCATCACTCCATTTATTTACCATGTGTAGGGCTGTGAATATTTTTACAAACAGGGCCATTTATCAATAAAATGACATACTTACACCATCCCCTGACATGGTGCAAGACAGAGTTACCGACTCTCCTGGAATATCTAGGAGACTTCCGAAATTCGGGCAACTCTCCCGCTATCCTGGGAGAGCTGGCAAATCTCCAGCAAGCCCCGACCAGCTTTCACTATCTATTGTAATCCCTAGAATTACAAGGGATGGGCGGGACTTGATGTCATACAGCCCCGCCCATCCCCTGGAAAACTAGATTGCATGAGTGATTGGCAGGAAGGGGGTGCTTAATGATGCAATTTGCATAAATCACATCATTAAGCTGCCCCCTTGCAGTCATTTATGACTTAAAAATTTGGAGGGAAGCTTTCAAAGTCGGCAACACTTGTGCAAGATGGAGGAGCACAGACAATCTGGACAGCTACTGCGCCTAGCAGAAGCACTAAAACTAGCCTTTCTCATTTAAATACCGTGGAACACACCATTTCATTAGCACACAGCTCCCAGATAGCATGGGTTTCTGTGCTTACTCCTGTTCTGCACATGCTCAGATTGGTTTCTTGCTGTGCTTCCACATAAAAAGTAGACAGGAGCAGCTCTGGCTCAATACCATTGAGTTACATTTTTATTATATAAGTGAGACAATGTTATAATTAAGCTCCACCCACATACCTAGCACCTGACCATACTGATATCCTCAAGTAACAACTGAGGAGCAGCAAACCATATTCTACATGTCTGTGACACCATTAAATGAATCCAGTCATTGTCAGTTTTATTAAGTAACTAAAACATTTATTTTAAGAGTAATTTGATTCAAGAATGCTGATTTTGGCTTCTGGGAAATAATTTTAGCTACATATCAGTAACATTACTCAGCTGTAAGCACCACAGTTCCCTTCTATCAGTTAGAGCTTGTAAAGAGACATTCTGTTATACTTTACCCCTGTCTAACATGTGTCTCTTCCAGCCCTTCCTGTCTCCCTTCCTCTGGGATGTTGTGAAATGCCTTCAGCTACATTCCCACCCATAAGCATTTCCTATTCAGCTATGATGAAATTCAGTACTGTTGTGCATGTTCATATGTTCACAGACCCAAAACACTAATCAGCTGGAAACAATGTAAATACACATAAACTAAATGAGCTGATTGAAACTGGTGCTGATGATTAAAAAAAAGAAGCTTGTATAAGTCATCCAGTTTAGTCATTATTGTTATTATTGGACCTGTGTGGAATTTGTATGTTCTCCCCGTGTCTGTGTGGGTTTCCTTCGGATGCTCCGGTTTCCACATGCCAAAAACACATGCTAAAAACATACTGGTAATTGGCTGCTGACTAAATTAACCCGTGTGTTTGTGTGTGTTTGTGTGTGTGTGTGTGTGTGTGTGTGAATAGGGATCTTAGTATGTAGCTCCAATAGGGGCATGGACTGATGTGAATGTGAAATATTCTGTGTAAAGCGCTATGTAATCTGATAGCGCTATGTAAAAACCTATTAATTAAAAAAAATTGTTATTATTATTATTATTATTTTAATATTATTCTCTCATTTTGCAGAATATAGTAACAATATATTAGCTCTAAAAGACTTCTGGACTTAAGATAATATTGCATTTCAATGTGCCACGTTTGAGTTATTTAACAAAAGCTTTGCTGAATTGTATTAAAGCTCAAGTGTTACCGTATTTCTAACCCAGGAAAACACTGCTCCCTTGTGGCCAGTCTGTGCAATTGTTTTGAAATTAATAATTCAAGTTTATTATTTATGGGCCAGATCCAGAAACAAGAATTTTCTCCAGTTTTTGTGTGCATGCACCAATGCTACAAAGTTGAAACACATTCCAAACCCATCTGGACCTAAGAGGAACGACACCTCTGATACTTTCCCACTGATGAGCTGGGCAGAGTTCTCTTTTAGGTATTTTAGTTTATTTGTGCCCCTTTTATGTGTCCAGCCTCCATTTGTGCCCCTTATATGTGTATAGTCTCCTTTTGTGCCCTTATATGTCTTCAACCTCCTTTTGTGCTCCTTATGGGCTCTATTTACTTACCTTCCTCGTTCCCTGTGAAGGAAGCTGCATCAGGCATATGCAATGCGGCCGGAGCTCTGCATACGGCCCTATATGTCTTCAGCCTCATTTTGTGCCTCTTATATATAAACAACTTTTTAATTAAAACCTATTTTAAACTCACTTACCTTTACACAATTGCTCTTTCCTCTGCGGCGCAGTGCTTAATTGCATTAAGGTAGGCTTATAGCAGTGTAAGCTGCCATAAAGCCTGCATGAGAGAGGGGAGTGACAGGGGCATGCACTTCCCTCTCTCTTTCGGACAGACAGTCCCCGCACATACGGAAAGTGTGCAGGGATCTGGATCCGGTCCCTGAGGCGGCCGGCATCTGTGCGAGCCACGGTCTATGTGACTGCGCCCAGGGGAGGGCAGCCTGACCTAAAGGATGGTACAGAGGTCTAAAGTTAGGGATCTTCTGCCAGAATTTCTTACGAGCTTTGGGAGGCCACTTTCTCTTAGATGAAATGGGGATCGGGATTCAGGATCCAATCCTTTGTGCACAAAATAGTTTAATAAAAATAATAATACTAAAAATAATAAACTGAGTTACTCAAAATACCGTGTAATTAAAAAAACTATGGCCCGGATTTAGACTTACATCCGGGAGAAACAAGAGACTGCAGGATGGGGGCAACGCTTGAGGCTGTGGTTTATGCAAATTATGTCTGAAGCACCACCCATGTCTAATAAAACTGCTGTTCACAGGGTTACTTAGGATGGGGTGGGACTTAATGTCATCAAGCCCCACCCATCCTTAGTAGCACTTGTGGCTTCAGGTAGTAATCTACATGAAGTCATTTTCCTGAAGCACAGATCCAGGAGATTTGCTGACTCTCTTGGAATTCCAGGAGTTCATATGTATTGAACTCCAAATGCCTGGCATAGGGGTCAAAGGGCGTGCTACATTTAATTTAAAGTTCTGAAATACCTGCTATATAAATTTTTAATATAATAAGAACTAATGCTTCACTCTGAGTTTTTTTTGTGGACATCATCCACCCTAATAAACGTACCCCCCATGTCTTTGAGGTGTTCCCTAGTAGTCAGTTATATAACAAAATATGCCTCATTATAAGAAAGGAAATATTGTGAGTTGTTACTAAATATAACTTTTGTAGCTAAATATAGATGGCAATGATATTATATATGTAGTACCCACAAAAGGGAGCGGCTCATTCATTTAAATGGGTAGTAGACACACTCTCTTCACATGATAGATGGAACATGTGGCTTGAGTGTTTCCTTTCTGCACTCTGTATACTGTAATCAGCAGGGCAGCAAAAATAAACTGTGAAACCCCATCTATAAATAAACTACAGCTAACAGTACATACACCAAACGCCTCTGACCAAATACTGTCTGCCACAATAATCAAAATAAACATGTTTACGTGAACAAGATTTCACAAAGATATCAAAAGCTCTTCCTTAAAGCCTTAAAACAGTCATTTTATTCAACTGCTGCACAGGGCATTGCTACTAAGATTATATATTACCTTTATTTTAAACATTTGCAATGCTTGTGTCAATTAAAGTTTGATCAGATTTTATTATGTTATGCAGCTGGGCAAGCTATGAGAACAGATAGGGCTCCATTTATTCTGCTTAGCACATCGAGCCTTGCAAGCAACACCCACGGCAACGTTCCATGATGGTCAGCAAGCCTTTCACTGACACTGGACCATATTCACACTTAAGAGTGAATTAGGTGCAGACAGAACCGCACCTAAGTCACTCGTCCTGCCCCGAACCCACCTCTCATTTTTAGATACCTACTTAAGAGTGCCATAGGGCAACCTTATCTTACCATTCTATCTTAAGAAGGATACTATGCAGTGAATGGCTCTTTCCTCCCTCCCCGGCTAATCTACATCCCTCCCCCCACTCACCTCCTCCCCGAGGCTTCCTTGGGACGCCTCCTCCTGCTTAAGCTTCTGTGTGCGGTCTATAAACACGTAGTCAACCTACGTCCCTAAATGGCAGGGCCGCCATCAGAAATTGTGGGGCCCAGGACTGAAAATATGCGGGGCCCAAACTGGAATTTTTTTTTTTAACATGCATACACCTAGTATATTATACATATACACACAAACATCTGATATATATATATATAGTGTATTTATGTAAAAAAAAAATATATATATTCCCATCATGTGTCTCCAGTCTTCCCCCCACAATACACCCCTCACGTGTCTCCAGTCTCTCCTCCCCACAATACTGCCATCATGAGCCACCAGCCCCCATCATGTGTTTTCACTTACTGTCTGCCCCCAAATACAAATGCCAGCTTCCTTCTGTCCCTTATTGCCAGTGCCTGCCTCCATGTCTGCTCCCCACAATACACCCATCATGTGTCTCCAGTCTCCCTCCCCACAATACTGCCATCATGTGTCTCCAGTCTCCCCCCCCACAATACACCCATCATGTGTCTCCAGTCTCCCCTCCCCACAATACTGCCATCATGAGCCACCAGCCCCCATCATGTGTTTTCACTTACTGTCTGCCCCCAAATATAAGTGCCAGCTTCCTTCTGTCCCTTATTGCCAGTGCCTGCCTCCATGTCCATGTTTTTTCTACCTTTCTACAGCCTGGAAGGTTGCTGGACAACTGGCTAATAGCAGCTCAAATAAAAAAAAATAAAAAAATTATCTGCTTATTGGGACAAACAAGACTACGGGCGGGACAGTGCACCGAAATCGGGACAGTTGGGAGGTATGGTGGGCAGGACAGAGAGGAGGCCTAAGACTATGTCGGGACCCCTCTCTGTTCGGGCCCGGGACACTAGACCCAGCTGTCCCCCCTGATGGCGGCCCTGCTAAATGGTATGTAGATTGTGTAAATTAGCTACCACGCATGCGTAGTAGCTCATTTCTTATTTCACCACACTTAAGAAACAGAAGCTTCTTAAGTGTTAACCAGATCCCTTGTTCGGCCTCGCTCGGAAACTAAATCCCGGCACATATGCTGTAGTTCCCTTTCGGGACTTGTATAATATCAAGTCCCAAAAGGCAAAAACACTGTGCATGCACCAGGATTCAAGACAGACGCTACGCCTGGTGAGGTAAGCTTAAAACACTCT
>WWET01003288.1:160595-172030 GCA_011038615.1 Limnodynastes dumerilii | reverse complement strand
GCTACTCTACTTTCCTCATTTATTTGGGCTTGATGCAAGCCTAAACTTAAAATCGCAACTGTGTGCCAGCCCAAGTCGGGAGGGGGTCTTGCCCTGCCAAATTTCAGGAATTATTACCTCTCAGCTCAGCTAGTACATCTTATCCCCTGGGTTAGCGGTAGGGGGTCTATAGATTTGATAAATGCCCTGGTGCATCGTTCCTCTCCGGGCCTTTCTTCGGGTTTTTCTCCCTTACAAACTTTGTTGGTTGGTAGATCCAGTGGATTCATCTGCCCTTTGGTCAAACAGGCAGTTGAAATATGGAGGCAGGCTGGCCAACTTTTGGGGGGGGTGAGGAAACGGACCCAGAGGCCCCAATATGGTGGAATAGGAATTATCCTGAAATATTATCTCTTCAAGCTCACAGTATTTGGTCACATATACCCCTGCAAATTATAGGCCAACTATATTCAAACGGGGTATTAAGGATGTTTGATAAATTGAGGGAGGAGCTTAATTTCCCAAATACTAATTTTTTTGCATATTTGCAGCTCAGGCATGCCTTGGCGACTCATTTCCTGGATGGGGCTCCAGTTATCAGGGAATCTAACACTAAATTATTACTAAGAGACTTGGATCAGCATGGGGCAAACTCATACATTTATAGTACCCTCAACAGTGTGGTTGCAAATAGCACGCTAACTGAGCTGCGCCTTAAGTGGACAGTAGATGTAGGTGCGTTGGATGACGAGGCCTGGGAGCATATGGTGGGCTGTACAAGAGAGGCTATGGCGTGCTTGCACTTCCAACAAGTCTACTTCTATATTCTGCAAAGAGTTCACTATACGCCACTGAGTATGTTTAAACTTGGTCTACGTCCCTCCTCCGACTGTCCCAAGTGTGGTGCTCCTCGGGCAGACTTCTGACACATGCTGTGGGCTTGCCCACTTGTACAATGTGTTTGGGAAAAGGTTTGGTCTTGTGCCAGGGATACCGCTCCAGATCTCCCTCCTCTTTAGAACCCCTTTTTGTACTGTTTAGAGTTAATGCTGAGGAAATTTGCAATGTGATCCTATACTGATATATGCTTATTCTCTCTACACTTGCCAAGGTTGTTATAGCCAGATACTGGTTAGCCTCAGACCTTCCCGGTTTCCAAAGTTGGAAGGCCCCAGTTAATGATACTGTTGGGCACAAAAGGTATCTGTATACGCAAAGGAAGGCCTTGCACAAATATTATAAAATTTGGACACATTGGTGTGAATCCCCACACAGTTTAATCCCGGAATCTCCTGATACTCCTATATAATCTTGCTGGGGCTCTATATATTGACCCTTTTTCCTTTTCTCCTATGTGCTTGGATGGATAGTGATGGGATGTCCCTCCTATGGACTTGGCTTTAAATTCAATTCAATTCAATTCAATTAATGTGTATACTTTGTGATTCCCTTCCGTACACATTCCCCCTCATACTCTGACTAGTGTTGAGAGATAAATTTGATCAGGCAGTGACCTGGCTGTAGAGATGAGCAGTATGTTAAAATTAAGGTATGTTATAGGTTGTAATCCTCTTTTAGTTGGATTTAGTTTACTTGGATATGTATATGCAACTTGTTTTTCAATATGTAAGGAAGAATAGACCTTGTACTCCTAATGCTTTCTAACATGTTACATGAAAGAAGGTTTGTTTTTTTGCAGGAGACTTTTAGAGTACTTGGATATGTTTCTATAGCAGTGCCTTGGGAGGGGGGTGTTTATGTTCATGTTTATGTCTTTGTACCTTTGTACTTTTGTTTTGCTGTATGTCTTGAAAAAATAAGAAAAAGACTACTGAATAAAAAAAAAAAAAAAAGTTTAGATGAAGATCCCGTCTTCCTATTTAGACTTACAATATGTAACCATTTTGAGTGAGGACAGTTTGGAAAGGTTAAGGTAGGTATCAAGAATAAAAATAGGAAGGCAGTGTTAGTGGAAGTCTGGATCCAGTCCATACATATTATGGACAGCTTAGACTACTTCTACATGTATAGTGTCCTGCAGCAGTGACCTATCAATGTATCGGTGTGCCTGAAGCTGCTGGAAGAGATGTGGAGGGATAACAAGATAAAAGACAGCTAATACCACTTTCACATGTCCGCCCCGGCAATATCCTGAGTCTTACCACCCAGAAAGTGCCGTGTCAAACAGATCATCCCAGGATCACAGACCCTGGAATGATCCTTTTCACACTGTAGGATTGGCCTGGGAAATTCTGGTACCCGGGTCTGCCCTAACAGTGTGGTGGGTAGCGCGTGATTCCCGGTGAGAGACTTGTTCACTATTGGCATAGCTATTGTAAACAAATCCCTCCAAGCAAGTTTTTTGTGCGTGACCCGGGTTGAACAACCCGTGTCGCACATTTCACACTGCACACCTGTGGTGACCGAATGCTAAGGGTCAATGGCACGTATTCAGACTACCGGACGTATAACATATACGTCCGGTGTTTAGTGATTTCCACTACTGCGCATGAGCAGTGATTTTTGTATGTAATCTACGTATCTTTTCCTTACGTAGATTGTGTATATACGTTCTTTAAGGCCGCATATATGCAATCTACGTAAGGAAAAGATACATAGATTACGTACAAAAATGACTATGCATGGGCAGTAAAACATATGTTATACGTCCGGTAGTCTGAAAACAGGCCAATGTGAGGAATTGCAGAGAGGTGTGATGGCAAGTGAATGAAAGGACACAATTTGCATTTCAAAATATTCTGTTTATTTTTTAGTACTTGTTCTTGGTCAACTTCTTTTCAGGAAACTAAGGTTTTAACAATAAAATTGAATCAGATATCAAGTACAGTTTGTACAGATTCAGACAATGAAAATACATTTAACTATGATATACAATTCACAGTTATACAGTTTACCAATACGCCTTCCCACTGAACTTGCCCAAACCATCTCCAACCCCTGCTGCACAACACTTAGACTAATTTGTTAGCAACTTGTTTCTTGTATATGGTAACACTTTAACAATTCTAATTTAAGCCTATAATTAACAGTTAAAAATTAAATTATGAAGTTGGATGACAAATTTAATTATAATGGTTAGAGCAGGGGTGGCCAAATCCGGGCCCTAAGTACCACCAACAGTGCATGTTTTCCAGGTCTCCACAGATAGTCAGAGCTGATATAATCACTACCACCTGTAGATCTTTAATAATGTTTTGGTCAGTAATGAACACACCAGTGCCCCAACAAGAAGACCTGGAAAACATGCACTGTTGGTGGTGCTTGAGGCCTGGTTTTTGCCACCCCTGGCTTAGAGAGTTAGCTTAATTATCCCACCACGTTTTCACTCCTTTTTCTATCCACCAACTACTGCAATGTCTTTCTGACAGAATTTATTATTTCTGTAGCAACTCTCTATGAACTCTATGAACTCTCCATGAACTATGTTCAATATGATCCATCCCATTCTGCCGCAAACTCCTTTATCTGATCCACCTTGATAGTACCCCTCAGTTCACTACTTATGTCTCTCCCCACCAGTTCTCTCCTCCGATTCATTCCCGGTACCTCCAATCACCTCCGTTATACTCTTCTCCACCTCCAACTCTCTCCTCCGACTCACTCCCGTCTCTGGTCACCTCTGTTATCTCCACTCGCTGCCACCGGCACTTCACACTGCCTCCGATTCTCTCTTCTGCCTCTCTCTCAACTTTTTTGGATACCACCGACAATACCACCACTATCACCTTTCCTCTCCTTTTTAACTCAGTCACCTCAGATCTCCACAAAGAACACTCTTACTTCCCTCAACTCCCGTACAACATTGAGCTTCTACCATCCAAATCACCTCAAAACTTTCCTTCCAGAAACTTCTAGAGAGATTCCCACGTGCTCCTCAACTGATAGCTTACCAGCTGATCATTGCCTAGCAATAGCCCACGCGCTAGACTTTGCTCCTAAAATGAGCTTGAGACACATGCATTTTGCATGCTCTTTATATGTCATTAGAGCAGCCTCATTACAGCAATTAAAGAAACCCCATTTTCTCAACTCCCAGGGGCACCACATACCTACTCAGGTTGGATCCGAGGAAACCCTTTCTTTTCTACCAGGTTTATTTCCAGGATCATTAGTTCCTGGAAGAGAACCCCAGAACCTTCCACACCACCCCTCCACCCAGGTTGCTGGACCTTGCCACGGCAATAACCCAGGTTTTTGCTGGTGATGTAAAAGGGGTATAAGAAGTTTGGGGTTATACAGGAGATTTGGAGACAAGGATTATATGGTTTTAAAAAGACAAAGGCATTTTGAGTCCTTCTTTGGGGGCCTTTTAACTATAGGAATCTATAGGCCTTGGGCTTAATATGCCATAATCTTGTCTTCATAAGAAGTTATTGTGGGAGTTGTGGGAGTGGGGAAGCAATGTAAAGCCATTTTTAGGGAGCATGTGCAGTGATATTAATAAGTCTATTGTGTTAAAAAAAATGCACCACAAATTGAATGTCCTTTTGTAAATCACACACAATATATCAATAACAAAAAAAGATTTATATCTGTTTAGGTTAATAAAGTTGAATAATTAAATGTCTTTGTGCTTTTAGGTTTTGTCTGCAAGTGTTAATCTGGATATCAATTTCACCAGATGAACACTGTACTTAAAGACAAGATGATTGAGGGGGTAGACACTAAGCTGTTTCTTAAAAGGGATTAGTAGAATTGACTGCCCGTCCTAATTTGATACTTCTCCTTTCCGCAAAAAGAGTGGTTTGTCCATAGGCAAAGGGCAAGTCAAATATCAAAATAACAGTGACACTGTATGAGTCCTAGGGGATGAGTTCCGTAGCTGACAATTCTAGATATACTGGTTAAATAAAGTTTGAATTATACCAAACACTTTTGGAAGTGAAAATTAAAAAAAAAAAAGTCCATCCCTTATTGATGTTATTATATAAGGGAATTTGACTGTATCCCAAGGGGAATAATCTCACAGTTCAGAGAAGACAAAAAATTCCTCAGAAATACTTCTCTTGTCTATAGTTGTAATAATTGTACCCAGGATCTGCTTATTTTTATGTAAGTTGTACTCTCTCTATGACTAATGTCTTGGGACCAGATTTACTGAATGCAGATGCAGGTTTGAAAAAGTGGAGATGTTGTCCATAGCAACCAATTCTAGTTGACATACTCTAGCATATATATAGAAATGTAAATACTCGCACCAATCATCACATATAGAGTAACAGAAGGAAATGGTGTTTCTTATAAACAGTATATTGTTATTTTGTGTAGTACCCTTGGTGCTATGAAGGTCCCAAAAATATATACAATACATCGAAAAGACAGGAAATGGGATCTATTTTTGTTTACTCATTCTCCTATAAGTACCCCAACAAATATTTATAATAAAACTAACAATTTTATTAGGATTTCATTTTAAAAAATTTGCAAAATATTAAAAGGAAATGATAAGGAATATAGGGCCTAATCAAGAACTACGCCGATGCGCTGTGCTTACTAAAGCACAGTGTATTGGCATCCACTCTCCCCGACACTCCCCCTGTGCGGCCTTATTTTCCCTTGCTTACGCAGGGAAAATGCTTATGAGGGAGGAAAATGCTTATGAGGGAGGGAGGGCTTAGCGTAATAACGCTCCTGTGCGGCCGTATTTTCCCTTGCTTACGCCGACTGAAGGCTACCCTAACCGGCCTAAGCAATGGAAAATACGCTTGCACAGGAGCATTATTACGCTAAACCCTCCATCCCTCATTTAACTAACTTCCCCCGCCCACCTTCACTAACCTTAACATAGTAACGCTGGGGGACGCCCCCTCCAGCATCACTACGCTGTTCCTATGGACGCCCGATCGTTGATCGGCCATTGCCATAGCTACGCTTGGCAACATCTGCCTGGCGCATTCGCAGATCGGCTTTTCAGCCGATCTTACGCTTACACCCGCTGTAGCTAGTACGGCGGCCATAGTTTTGGATCAGGCCCATAGGGAGTAAAATTAAAAATGAACAGAAAGCTGGCTCCTTCACACAATTTTCTGTATAGTTTAGTATCGTTGTAGTGTAAAGAATTAGCTGTAATAAGTGTTAATTTAATTTTCAATGCTTGCTATTGGATCAGTAATACCTTGTAAATATTTAGAAACTGAGAACAATAAAATGTCTTTGTTCAAAATATTACGTGATTTACTGGGGGTTTTGGGGGGCTTTTAAAAAAAAAAGTTAGGTTGTTTACGGACTTCTCTATTTTTTTTAATATATTATTTAATTTTATATATTTTTTTGAATTTATTCTTTGTTGATAGAATATATTGATTTCTTTAGGTTGTTTTTTTTTAATATCTAAAATCAACACACTTCATTCATTCTTAGGGGCTCAAATTATCACAGCCGTGATTAAGACGTAAGTATAATATCCCTTATATTATAAAATATGCATATATGTCTATGTATATATATGCGTTTGGGAATTGAGAATGTAACCCAATTTGGGCAGGGAAAAAGGTTAATTATTCTCTGTAAAGCGCAACATAATCTGATGGTGCTATATAAAAACCCTATATGCCCCAGATCACGTTTGGCTTTTGATTACTAATTGGCCAATAATGACAACCCAGCCACATCTAAAATAACTCTATGGAAGGCCCATAAGTGGCATCTGTGGTAAACTGCTACAACTGGGTTCACTCTTAAAATGGGAGAAGATTGAAGCTCTACCACATAAGATTAGGATTTGAGAGCACACATAATGGATTTAAGGAGACCATGAAGGCTCTGAAAAACCTCCTCAGTAACAAAATCAAATTCACATATCATAGGTGTTGTCCTAAATACTACTAATGGGGGATCAAATCTGGAAGGCTCTAGGTCAGAGCTCTCCCTGACCAACATGCACTATTCTTCAATCCTTAAATGAAGGATAATAAAAGGATGACTCACTTGACTTCTGACCACAATGCATATATATCTCACACATATTACTTTGCCCACCCGCTCACCCGATGACTAAAAGAGTATAAATTATTGTTACGTACCTCCCTGGAATAGAGTTCCCCTGATTAAAACCTACACAAAAAGCCAAAGCCTGATGGTTAGATGGGTTTACTATATCAAACAGCAAGATTTTCAAGAAAAATGGTGCTTAAGTTTCTTCAGGCTCTTAATGCAATATCAGACTACCGTCACTTATTGAGCCACTCATTCAAAGCACACATCACGGTGGCCCGTATTCAGACCTCTGTCCGTCCGTAACTAACCGATTAAAGCTACTGGGCATGCGTCATAATCATTGTATGCTTTTTACATAGCATTCCACTACGTAGATTGCGTACATGCGGCCTTTAAGACTGCGTGTACACAATCTACATAGCGAAACACTACGTAAATCGATTAGTTACGGACGGATGGGCACATAAGACAGAGGTCTGAATACGGGCCAGTATTCCCCAAGAAGGGTAAGGACCCAGATCAGTGATAGCACACTCCACTCACACATACGGAACTTTAGGACCCAAAACCCCAACTTAACTGTTACTTGTAATGAAGGACCATAAATACGTGCTTAACAAAGCTTAAACCATGTGTATCTGAACATTTGTCCCATTTTGCTGTCAGAAAGGCTTACAGTACGAAATTAAGGATTGTGTGTAGTGCATTATGACACCTTGTGCCCTAATGCAAATTATGCTCACATGAAGCACTTACACATTTGGAATATAGAAATAGACTATTTTGCGTAATTCTGCATCTGGCCCAAAATCCTTTAATAGCAGAGAAACAACGGTGGGTTCTAATTCCGTGATCTACATTTATAAATCTTAGTGGTCCATCTAAGTCTTGTCTAAAATGTGGGTGGTTATAGAGGAACTCTCCCATTCACCTATAAAAACTCTCCAATGGACCCCGGCCACCCCTAAACTTTTCCATCCTACAGTCCGACCCACGATCGCTATGGTACAAGCTGAAGCAACGGGAAACATATAATCTGTCCTATGCCCTTTGACCCTTATCTCTCACATCACAGCGTTTATGCCTGGAGTACACCATCCCTTCCTGAAAAATTGATGGACAAGCCAGCCTCTACGCCTCTATCAGCTTAATGAGATTTTCGTCCCCTGCATAACTTGCAGGATATTATTGCACATCCGGAGAGGGAGTGGCTCCAATAAGCTCAAATGAAGCATTATAGGCCAGATCCAGAACTTTATTGCTGCTGCAGGTGGAGATTCAATGGTCACACAATCATATGTCCCGTGCAAGCAACTTCATCTGCTATTTTCCAATGTTACCCATTTTGCCCCATTGATTTGTCCCAAAAAAATGGAAAGTACAAGTAATTGCCTCCTTTGTATCATAAATCTTACTATTTAAATGTTGTCCATTCTAATTGCTAAATGTGTTAATGTGTTATACAGTACGTGTTACATAAAGGGGATTTAAAAAGATACATGCTGCTCCCATTGAAACCTTCACTGATTAAATAATTGTCTATAATGTAATTTCCTACAAATCATCCTTTAATAAGTGGATGGAGAAAAACGAAATTACCACTATGTACTGCAATGGGCAAATTGTCTGACACAGACTGGCAAAATAAAAAACCTGGTTCAGACCTTATTACAATTATTTTAAGGTTAGGATTTATTGACTTTATTATTTATTAATTCATTTTATACATGTCTTAAGTATTACTTCCAGTGTTACAATCATCTTTATAATCTTTAAATATTTACTGTACATACATTTACTTGTTGTTTAGGATAGATCTGGTTGACCACATGCTGACAATGGCTTTCTTGATGTCACTGTTCCTTAGAGCATAGATCAAGGGATTGAATAGTGGAGATAATACAGTGTTTAGTAGAGATAAATATTTCTTTATATTCCCTGCATAACCTTTTGATGGTGTAATATTTATGGATATTAAAGTCCCATAATACATAGAAACAACAGTAAGATGAGAACTGCAAGTTGAGAAAGCTTTCCGCCTACCAGTTGTGGAAGAAATCCGAAAAATAGCAATGGAGATGCAGACATAGGTTAACATTACAAAACATAGTTGGAGAAGACTTATTACAGCAACTGCAGTGACTGAACTTTGCAAGAGTGATGTGTCTGAACAGGAAAGATCCAGGAGAGGTGGAAGATCACAGAAGAAATGATCAATGATATTAGGACCACAGAACTTAATCTTTATTAAGATACAATATGTTACGAGAGCTATAATGAAACCTGTTGCCCAAGACCAAGTCATTAGATAATAAGGAAGTCTGATGTTCATGATAGTGGCATAGTGTAGTGGCTCACAGATAGCCAAGTATCGGTCATAGGACATCACAGTAAGCAGACAACATTCAATAATTGCAGAAGCACCAAAGAAATATAATTGAGTTGCACAGCACATGGTGCACATGAGATTTCCACCTGCTAATAAAATCTGCAAAACTTTTGGAGTGACATTTGTAGATATCAAGATATCGCAGGCAGAAAGGTGCCCTAAAAAGAAATACATGGGGGAATGGAACTGATGCATTATAGCAACTAACACAATGATCAAAAAATTTCCACCAATGGTTGTAATATATGTTATCATGAGAACCAAGGCGACTGGAATCTGAAATCTTTCAATCTCGGAAAAACCCAAAAGAAAGAAATTTGCAACTAAACTTTTGTTGTTATTAATCATCTATAAAAAAGAAACAAATAAATAAAACTAGATTTTCTAGAAAATGTTATAGCATAATTTATGTTTTAAGTTTCATATAAACAAGTGTTTATCTATAGATACAAATTACAATTAATTAGTTAAAAAGAAAAGAAGTACACTTTAGAATGAGGTAAAGTTAATTTGGAATAAATCATCTTATTTGTACTTTTTTGATTTTTTTTTGTATGAATTCAACTATAAATCTAGCATTACGTTTTAAAAAGCCTTGTGGAATATTACATGCACTTACTAAAAAAAAAAAAAAAAAAAATTACAAAAAAGATTGCATATATGTCCCTAATTGCTCATTATTTTTTTGTTTTTCTCTTAACATTAGAGCTGAATAAAATATTCACAATAAAATTGTATTATTATGGCTTCTAAAATTTCTAATTCAATCAGAAAAACAATATTTTTTTTGTGGTAGGAGTGGAAGTGGTACTTGGCTTTTCAATGAGGTATCAGGGTAATATAGATAATCCTGCCTTGAAAGCTCTCTCTATGTATCTTTTTCAACCTTGCTCCCTCTCTCTCTCACATTAACTATTATTATAACTTTATCTTTCTTATTCAATCTTATTCAATATCTATGATATTTGACAGTGTTTATATTAGTCAACAAATATTTATTGACACTAGTACTATCATCAAATTTATATTTCATAAATATTAATAAATGAGTTTGATATTAAGTATTTGCATTAATTATCTATAACTACTATGCTTACTTTAGATACTAAAGAAATGCTATTAAGGAATATACATCTATTAAAAGTTTGAGTTTCCTTATATATGTTGTAAAAACTAAAATTGAATATTTATAATTCTGGGTAGCAATGAAGAAAGTGTTTTGTCACATTAATATCACAAGCTAATAATGTATAAATTCCAAAGATTTCTATAAGAAATGCAATAATTTTTTAAAATATTTTAATATATTTATATTTCTGTTCTTTCCTCATGCCTTTAAAATGATTTAATACATTTTAAATTGTACTTATGGAACCCATTTTTTAATTTGGAATAGACATCTTAACCTTTTGTTGCTAGAATGTAAAAAAGAAAATATTAAATAATTTATAACACGTTATATTATTGTCATTTTTAGAAAAAATATTTGGATAATGGTAATAAGATTGTTATTATAGAAATGTTATAAAAAATGTGTTTATTGGTGGTTTATAGAAAATAGTTTACATGCTTTAAAAGGAAAGAATTTTATTATTTTCTTTTTTCTATCAAAGAGAAAATTTAATATAATGACCAAAATTGAACATTCTTAATTCAAAATAAAGATTATTAAAATGTGTTGTATTTATTTTAACTAAGATAAATTCAATGGTCATTATAATATTTATTGTAAGCAATAAATTAATAAATAAATAGCCTATTTATTTTTACTAATTTAATATTCGTTATAAAATTAAATACTTACATTAATATTGTATATATTTTAATTTGCTTGAAAGGAGAAATAACCTGAAAAAAGTCCAAAATGCACTGCTAAATGTAGTCTTTCAAATCAAACATAGGTAGAAAAAATTCCATAGACAGTTTAGCAATATTAAATGCAGTCATTAATTTAGCAACTAATTGTGTCAGAAGCTCAAATTTCCTTTATATATACAGTAAACTGTTGAACAGTAGCAGCCCCAAAGGAAAATATCCAATACCTTATCTATTGGGATTAATTATAGTTTAAATAATACAAAATACAAGATGAGTATTCTATGCAGATAAA
>WWET01003288.1:139821-160435 GCA_011038615.1 Limnodynastes dumerilii | reverse complement strand
TTATTATTAAACTGGATTTAGATCCCTGCAAACTTTCCATGTGTATGGGGTTCTGTAAATACACACAAAAGAGGAAAGTGAACTCCTCTGTCATTTCCTACCGACATGTGGAGTTATGGACAATTATGTGTCTATAACCAAGCCTTATCTTTACTTTATATGCCTTATTAGCATGGCAAACCTCACCTCCATTGTGGGGTTTTGCTATGTGGAAGACAAATTATGCCCCATCGGATGGATCTCCCTGTGCTTATGGGGATCCACTGCATAACATCTGGCACATGCATGTGCAGAGCTTAGACTATTTCTACATGTACAATGTCTTGCAGCAGTGACCTGTCAATGTATTAGTGTCCTTAATGTGCCTGAAGCTTCTGAAAGAGACGCCCTACGCAGTGTGATATTGACTTAAGGCCGCAGAGTCTGTGGAGAGATAACAAGACACACCCTGGAATGATCCATTTCACACTGCAGGGTTTAACCTGGGAAATTCTGGGACTTGGGTCTGCCCTGACAGCGTGATGGGCGGCAAGTGACTTCAGGTGACAGATTTGTTTACTATTGCCACTATTGCCATAGCAAGTTTTTTTGTGTGTGACCTGGGTTGAAAAATCAAGGTCGCACCTTTCACACTGCACTCCTACTGAGGTCAGACCCGGAAAAACCCATTCTTTTCTCCCAGGTCCAGTTCCAGGGTCATCAAATCCAGGAAAAGGATCCTGGGATCTTCCACACCACAGCTCTACCCAGGATATTGGACAATAACCTGGGTTTTTTGTGGTGATATGAAAGGCGTTTGGGGAGATACATGGAATTTGGAGAAAAGAATGAGATGATTTTGAAAAGACAAATTCATTTAAAATCCTTCTTTGGTTGCATATTAACCCTTTTTAACTTTAGGGGCCTCATTCATTAAATGTAATTTTTTTTATGTGATTTGACATTGCGGCCCATCGCGGCGATTTTGCAGCGACTTTTTAAATAAATGTTTCAAATTCATTAACGCGATTTGTTTCAAACAGGCGATGCTCCGCGATGTTTAAAGGGCTCAATCGCAATTATTTTCATTAGAAAAGCACCAAGATTAGCCCTTTAATTAATCGCGGCAAATCGCCTGACATTGAAACAAACCTAAGTGCTGCATGGCTGCAAGCCGTAGCCATGCTGTACTGATGGAACTACAAGGATCAGCAAAGCTGATCCTTGTAATTCTATCAGCACAACATGGTTACAGTTGTAATCATGCAGCGCTGCGTGTACAGTGTAAAAAACAAACAAACCGCAAGACATACATTAACCCCTACATTGCTAAAATAAAGTATGCATGTAAAAAATATATTTTCCTAACTAACAATGTCCCCTACATGAGTGCACTTACCTTCGGTGGTCATCTCTCCTAATGTAAGTGAAGTGTGTGCAATGTATCGTGTGTATAAAATATTAAAAAAATATTTTTACACTCACTTGATGTCCGCATCTTGGGAAGCCTTCAAATGTTCTTTTTCGAATGTCTTCTAGTCTTTTCTTGCAGCTTGGACCATCTTCTCCTGTTGACACGCAGCTGAAGATGTTCTTTCCTCCATCGTGGCATCTTCTAATGACAATCAGGTCGCTAGGGGGCACTGTTTTTATACTACTGGTGACGTCAGTTACATTGGTCCTCTACAGTTTCTGACGTCACCTGTAGTATAAAAACAGCGCCCCCTAGTGACCAGATTGTCCTAAGAAGATGCCGCGATGGAGGAAAGAAGATCTGATGCGTGTCAACAGGAGAAGATTGTCCAAGCTGCAAGAAAAGACTAGAAGACATCTGAAAAAGAACATTTGAAGGCTTCCCAAGATGTGGACATCAAATGGTGAGTGTAGAAATATTTTTAAATATTTTATACACACGATACATTGCACACACTTCACTTACATTAGGAGAGATGACTACCGAAGGTAACTGCACTCATGTAGGGGACATTGTTAGTTAGGAAAATATATTTTTACCTGCATACTTTATTTTAGCAATGTAGGGGTTAATGTATGTCTTGCATTTTTTTTTTTTTTTTACACTATACACACAGCGCTGCATGATTACAAGCGTAACCATGTTGTGCTGATAGAATTACAAGGCTCAGCTTTGCTGATCCTTGTAGTTCCATCAGTACAGCATGGCTACAGCTTGCAGCCATGCAGCACTTAGGTTTTTACACACACAAAAACACATGTCCGTTATACGGACATGTGTTTTTGGTGGTCACAATCGGCTCAAAAAATGAAATCGCACCTCTCTGGCTGCGATTTAAAGGCGATTTCACCGCGATTCAGTGAAATCGTCCTTAATGAATAGCAAATTACATATGTTTAACATTTAAAAAAATTAGGATCGCGATGTAAACACTGGCGATTCCAAATCACATTCAAATCGTGTGATTTGGAGCTTAATGAATCCAGTTTGGCGATTTTTAAGCTCCAAATCACGCAATTTGAGGCGATTTAGGAGAAATTGTCTTTAATGAATGAGGCCCTAGGAGTCAATATGCCTATGGCTAAATATGCCATAATCTTGTTTTCATAAGAACTTATGATGGGAGTTGTGTGGGGGGGTGGGCAAGGTTAGGCCATTTTTATGGAGCATGTGCAGTGATATTAATAAGTCTAGTGTGTTAAAAAAGCAACAAAGGAAATATAAATTGAATGTCCTTTCGTATATCACACACAATATATCAAAAACTAAAAACAGAGTTATTTCTGTTTGTGTTAATAAAGTTGAATAATTGATTGTCTTTCTGTGCTTTTCGGTTTTGCCTGCAAGTGTTAATCTGGATACGAATTTCATCAGATGAACCCAGTACCTAAAGACAAGGGGCTAAATCCAGACTTTAGTAAGTGCTTGAAATTAGTTACTCCTAGGCTAAACCATGTTGATTGCAGTGGAGTCATATTTCATCTGTTTTAAATAGTATTAGAGTTGAGAGGTGATGTTTCCTATCCTAAGGCTAAATAGCAGTGTAATAGTAAAGCTGGTCAGTATCTGTTTGCAGTAAGCAATTCAAAGATATATCCCTGCATGCAAAGAATACAATTAACTTGACTAACCCTGAAATCAACATGGTCTAGCCCAGGAGTAACACATTTCAAGCACTTGCTGAAATCTGAATCCAGCCCAATATGATTGAGGGTTGAATTAGTAGAATTGACTGCCCTTCCGAAACTGGTATTGAGACACTGTAAGAGTCCTAGGGGATGAATTCTCTAACTGACAATTCTGACCCATTGGTTAAATAAAGTTTGAATGATACTAAGCAATTAGGTTCTTTTGGAAGTGAAGAGTATAAAAAAAGGTCCATCCCTTATTGATGTTATTATATAATAATTTGGCTATATCCGAAGGCAAGTAATCTCACAGTTCAGAGAAGACAAAAGTTTTCCAGAACTTCTTCCCTTTCTCAACTCTATATTTGTAATAATTGTACCCGGGATCAGGTTAATATTATGTAAGTTGTACTCTCTCTAAGATTAAAGTCTCAGGGCCGTATTCACAGATCCATTTTTTTAATGTATGCAATTATATACATGTAGCAAGGCAACACCCACAGCACCCTTGACACGCCCCTCTCAGAGCCATGCAATCATAGACTTACACCTCCATAGATCACTCTGTTCTTTACGTGTCTACTTACATGTGTATATGTCTTCTGTCTGTGTGATTCTCTCTAGCCACGCCCTCATGTGTTCATTTAAATGCCTCCCGCCACCCAGTTTCATGTTTTCATATGTCGTATTTTAACCCCGCCCCTCCGTAATATGTACCAAAGTGCGATTCACAAGTCCGTGCCTAAAGCACTAACGTGCATAAAAACTATGGAAATACCATAAATAAAGTTACTACATGAAAACGGATCTGTGAATATGGTCCTTCAAGTCCCTCGGTGCAGTCTTCAAGTCCCTTGGTGATAATTATGTACCATGACCATGGGGTTAGGTGCATTACTGAAGTTTCTCTTTTTGGGTTGGGCAAAATGTATATCAGGCCTCACTTATAGAGGTGGATCATAGACGTACATATCTGATGGAGTTATGGTTGATATCATTGTGGCAGACATGCTGTTCTTGTTGAAACTTGATGCCATTGGCAGGTGTTGGGATATGCTTTGGTTCCACTTCATTTATTCCAACACTTTTATAATAAAATATGTTACTTATTTTAAGCTCACTGAAAAAATATACCATTATCTGTGACTTATTTATAATTTTGTACATTATGGTTACTTTGCATAGGTAAAGCCATTTACCGAGTTTTGATGTTAATAACATTAAAGGAAATGAAAATGTTAACTTATAGGAGAGTTTTTATATATGACCTTAATGAATAACCTTATAGGGTAATGTTATCATTTGTTTTGTATAAAAAAAACAAAAAAACAAAAAACAAAAGAGAAAAACCAAAATAAAAAGAAGTATAAAATATAATAAGCTGTAGGGATATACATGGGTATATGGGTACATGAGTCTTCTATCGTTCTTAGCTCTGGATCGGGGCCAATCTGTAGCCAATCTTTTGAATTTACCCACATTTTTTATTTTAAATTTCTAGGGATAGGTTGAGTTTGCAGGTGAGTTTGCAGGTGGGAAGTCCCTCTTACTCAGGTCCAGTGTTAGGTCTCAGTACACCCTTGGCAAAGCATCAGCCTGTTGCCCCCTACCTTCCCCTGACAACCTTTAGTATTGCTTACTTGTACTACTTCAAAGATACAGAGTACTATGCAGGGGTCAAAGCTCAGTGATTATATTGTTCCTTGAAACAGCTAAGCAGGTTATTCAAGTGCTGCTTGAAACTGTCTGCTGTGTTGTCTCAATATCTCCTGAGCCTTATCCAGAACCCTCCTGTGTATCAATATAAGTATCTTGTTTTGTAATTCCAAAACGTTTATGTTTTTGTATGAAGCCTTTGAGCTGTATAACATTCTCATTTTTTTGTGCCTAAAACTTTGATCTTTGTCCATTTGCAGGGGATAAGCTGAGAGATGGCTTATGTGTTCCACAGCAGCCACCAAATTTAGTGTCTCTTAACACCTCTGAGCCCCAGGATCAGCACCCTAGGCAACTTCCAAAGCCTGCCCATTGATAGCTCCAGTCCTGCTCTTAATCAATGTAAATCGTAGGTGTTACATTTGTGTACTTTCTTATTTCCATAATCTTGTGCTTTTGATTTTTAATGTTATGGGTGACCATAAATGCCTTAAGTCCATCTGTGTGAAAGGAAGTGATAACAATGTGAAAGTACAGCTGACGGTATAGTGTGGCCAAGCATTAATGGCTCTTTTTAGTAGTTGAGCCTTAGTTAGGTAATGGCATTTCCTGGACCAGATCCAGTGCTTGGAATTAAGAGAAAATCTGGAGAAAATTTACACCTGGGCAAAACCATTTTTAATTTTTGGGGGTGAAAATATAATGTTATTCTTTACATTCATGGATAATACTTTGCTCTTACTTATTGCACACAGACACTGACCAGCTTTACTCCTAACTTCTTGTTATTTAGACTTGGGCTGGGAAACATCACCTCTCAACTAATATAATTTGCAACGGGTGAAATTTGGCTCCCCTGCAATTCAAAATGGCTTTGCCCAGATATAACTTTCCACTTGATTCTTCAATAATTTTTTTAACTCTGCATCTGGACTTGAATTTTTAATTATGGTTTAAAATGAAAGCTGTTTAGCAAAGGAAAAACAAATAGTTTTTCTGCATGCATACAAGTAACGTTAATTTGTCTTGATATTGCAACACTGTGGGGTTGATTTAAAGCTGCAGTTATCACCGTTTTTAGGTGCAAATATAGACCTGAGCAATACTGTGTTGAACTGCAAGGGGAGGCAAATTTAAATTTTGAAAGCTGATCTAGAATTGAGAGGGGACGTTTCTTAGCTCAACTTTATGTAGATTAAATATAAAGTTATGCAATATTTGAGTTTGGATGCAGTAATCGCCTCAAAACACTATTTCCGAAATGGAGACAGCCGAAAGCTTACTTAAAAAAATTGAGACAGCTGAAAGTAAGCGTTCGGCTGTCTCAATTTAGAACATTTTTTATGATCAGCATACTTACCCATTCATTTGGAAACGCAACTGCAGACTCGTCGCACTGCCACAGACCAGCAGGTCTGCAGCAGGGAGTATTACAGGGGAGTCTAGGGGAGTTTTAGAGTTAGGAGTTTATAGCGAGATTAAGGGTTAGGTTGTGGGTAGGGGAGTCCTAGGGTTAGGCTGTGTAGAGGGGAGTCTTAAGGTTAGGTTACAGAAAAGGGAGTCTTAGGGTAAGGCTGCAGGGAGGGGAGTCATAGGGTTAGGCTGTGGAGAAGGGAGTCTTAGGGTCAGGCTACAATGAAGGGAGGGTTAGAGTTAGGGTAATGGAAGGGGAGTGTTAGGGCAATGATAAGGGTAACATAATGGTTGGGGTTACATTAATACTCACCATTCGCTGCTGCATCTTCTTTCTTTAGTGGATCGATTGCATCTCTGCGAGGCAGAAGCAATCTATATTCCAGCCAGTTTGCACCTGGCTGGGAGAAAATAGTCCTTCTCATAAAGGTGACTCATACCCATTTGAGTTCTATGTGCAAAAGTAAAGTATTTTTCCTGCCAAAGATTTAAAATGAATTAGCACCCTTTACTTAGCAAAAAGGTTTAACCGAGCTGTACACTTTGCCCTTTTTTGCCCTTACTCTTAAACTCTGGATTATCCACCTTTTTATGCTTCCCTACGCAGGTTTCTTGATGCTGATATTCTTTCTTAGTTCTTTATGTCTGTCGACAAATTTTAACTTATTTACTCCCCTTCACTTATATTGCAATGTTTTGAATAAACCAGTTACATAATATTTGTTTTTATTCTGTATTTTGTACATTTTCCAGAGTTGTGTATTATCAATGTTTAGTTTTGTATTCTTCTTTTTGTTGTGTATGGTACCTTGAATGAATGAAGCCACAGTCCAATTTTAACACCTTATGAATAAGCAATAATAATTGGAAAATGTAAGCTCTCACAAGTAGGACCATCTGTCCTCTTGTCCCCCACCTCCCCAGACTAATTTCTGTCCCCTCTGAATCCTTGAATGTTTTGGCATCTTGTTGTCAACTTTTTGTCATCATATGTGCTATCCTGTATGCCATGTGTATATTTACTCAATATTCCTGTTATGTGTATGCTTACATATTAATAAAAACAGAAACAAAGGGCCGGATTCACTACAACGTTTTTTTTTCATACGTCCATAATTTTTCCGAATACAGCTACTACGCACGCGTAGTAACTGGTTTACGCTATCTATGTAGCGTTTTGTTATGTAGATTATGTACATGCGGTCTTTAAAGATTGCATGTATGCAATCTACGTAATGGAATGCTACATAGAGAGCGTAAAATAGTTACTACCACTGCGTGGTAGCTATATTCAGAAAATTACGGACATGTGGAAAAAAAAAACACTGTTGTGAATCCAACCCATAGTACCTTCAGTTGGTTTATTGACTATACTACGCTCTTCTCACTTCTATATTGGAAGATGACCTTCCTCTTCTGAAAGCACAGCAGGAGGGGGATTTGAAAGCCTTGGATGAGGAGGATAGTGATCAGCCAATGAGCAGCTCCCACAAAATCACTGCTAAATCTCTAATTCCTCCAAATTCAATTATTTATTATTCATAGAGCATACTTTATTCCTACCAGGTTAGTCAGATCCAATGCCCCATTTGTGACTGATTCTATTTGCAATACTACAGTAGAATTTCCATTTCTAATACCAGGCTTATGTTTTTTTGGTCTTTGTTTGCACCTGCCCCCTATGTGACGTCATCAGTGACATTAAGCGGGCGGTGCCTCGCAGATCTGAGTTACCATCTGGCTGGGAAATTCTTCCCTGCGCAATGGTCCTGTAATGATGGCAGGCCCCCATCAGCTGGGGGCCCAGGACAGCTGTCTCCCCCTGATAGCCGCCTTGTTGCACGCACTTGGCTCATGCCACCTGGTCCATTGTAGGGTGCATGGTTGGGGTTAGTACATGCCTGTTTAGCACATGAAAAATATGTGTACTCTGACAAAATT
Organism: Limnodynastes dumerilii; assembly: GCA_011038615.1. Lineage (NCBI taxonomy): Eukaryota > Metazoa > Chordata > Amphibia > Anura > Limnodynastidae > Limnodynastes > Limnodynastes dumerilii. The sequence continues at coordinate 152,344 of WWET01003288.1, read as the reverse complement.
AAATTTATAATTTGAATGTCTGGGCAGCACGGTGCCTCAGTGAGTACTTGTGTCTCACAGCGCTGCCGTATCTGCATGAATTTCCTCCGGATGCACCATTTCCTCCCATACACCTAGAAATTGCTGGTAGTTTAATTGGCTGCAGACTAAATTGACCTTGGTCTATGTGTCTATGGGCCATATCCAGACCCACACATGCATTACGGGTGGGTCTGTAGGGTTGGATAGCTGCACTGATTGTTTTAGTATTTAACTTACAGAGGAACGTTTCAGAGTTTGAATCTTGTATATAAATGTGCAATCTTTTTTCCTTAATGTAGAAATTTAATCCTAGCTATAGCTGTGATGTTTGTACATTCATATGTCAAATGTTTATATTACCTAATTTGCAGCCTTAATTAATTCCATTTATAATTCTGATAATTACTTCTTATTTGGATTGTATGCACCACTACATAATTCACCAGTTGAAGATATACAGCCAATACAGTATCTTATTTGTTTTATTATTTTTTTTATTGCTTTTTGTTATTTAAAAATGTATGTACAAAAAAAAAAGAATGCACATTTCTGAAAAAAAACCAAGATAGAAACATAGAATATGATGGCGGATAAGAACCGCTTGGCCCATTTAGTTACCTCTTATTACCTCAAACCCTATTTAATCCTTAGTTATTTGCATGTTTAAATTTCTGTATTGTATTAGCCGTTACCTGTACTGATGAGACTGTTATCTTTTACCCTTACTGTGATGTCCTCAAATGTCCTCTGAAACTACTTCTCTCCTGTTTCATTACATGCCCACATGTTATAATATTTCCTTTGAATAATGTTTTTAATACAATTCTCATTTACGCACCAGCCCATATTCCATGAGGCCAGTGCATAAACTTTAAGGTAGATATTTGTAGAATTGCATAGTGATCCTGTAGGAACTCCATAGCCACTGCTGCTAGAGATCTTATCGCATCAGTGATGGCATTCTGAATTCAACTTATAGTCTGCTACAACACATTATTATTTAAAGAAGCAAAATATAAAATATAGAAATTTTTAATTATGAATAAAGGGCTGAATCCAGATCTGAAAATATCAGGCCAATTACGCATGGTGGATGGGGGGGGGGAGCATGGTCATTGTACAGTGTGGGAGGGTGCTCCCACACTTGTGCGGATCAGTGGTCATCTAGACCGCTGATCTGCACAATTGAGTCAAAACAGGCTTAAGGCAGCGTAAGCCCACACGAAAGAGGGTAGTGCCAGGGGCCGTGCACTCCCCTCTCACTGTCGGACAGACAGGCCACCGCACGTACGGAAAGCATGGAAGGGTCTGGATCCGGCCCTAAGATACTGTTAGTTTAGACTTCACTCAAATTTAGAATAAATTAATATAAAATGCAAGAGTTTGAATTTATTTGACAAATTGTGCCATTGTTAGATAGGTAGCTACACATTTATACAGTGCAACTTTGATCTCTTGATTTCTAAAACTATATATGATTGGATTTAGTAAAGGTGTTCCAGCAGTATATAAAGGAGATACAATCTTATTGACATTGTAGTTGTAAAGTTTGGATGGAATCATATAAACATTCATTAAAGTCCCGTAATATGTGCCCACTACAATCAAGTGTGAACTGCATGTAGAAAAGGCCTTTTTCCTGCCAAGAGTGGATGAAATTTTCAGGATGGTGAAAAAAATGGAAACATAGGTAAATGCTATAAAGAAAAATGGAAAAATGATAAAAGGGATGGTTAGAGTAAAGTCTATAATGTCCAGTGTTGAATGATCGGAACAAGTTAACTCTAGAAGTGGAGCAAGGTCACAGAGAAAATGATCTATGATATTGGGACCACAGAACTCAAAGTTACACACAAAACCAAGTAACAATAATGCTGTCATAAATCCTATAAACCAGGGCCATAGGGCCAAGTGTAGGCGAAAGTTGATGTCCATGATGGTATTGTAATGCAGAGGCTTGCAGATGGCTAAATATCGATCATAAGACATCACTGTGAGCAGAAGGCACTCTGCAGTTGTTGTACCACTGTAGAAAAATAGCTGTATAAGACAGTGAGTGGCATTTATGAGTCCGTCTCTGTCTTTTATAATTTGCAGCATTTTTGGAGTGACGGTTGATGACAGCAGGATGTCAGAAAATGACAAGTGACTGAGGAAGAAGTACATGGGGGATTTCAGACTTTGAGATTTTGCCACTAACATAATGATGGTCACATTGCCCACTAGTGTGAAAATGAATACTATTAAAAAAATCAAAAACAATATATCATTTGCTGTCTGAGGATTCTGAAACCCTGTTAAAAGGAATTGAGTAACGGTGGTATCGTTCATTTTCTGAAGACGAACAATAAAATCATGTTAGGAAGCACATTTCTTCAACAGATAGATAATAATCTCTATCCTTAAATATTGCATTCAAGTATTTCTAGAAAGCTCTTTACACAATTTTAAGTATCTCATTGCAGGTTACTTTGACAAAACCATTCACATTACTGAAATAGTAACAATACATTGTTATTTAGCTTAGACACTCAGACAAGCAAGTAAATAAAGCTGGGCACAGTTAAAACTATCTCTGCAATAATTCTTTTTTCTAGACATGTGGGAAGCTAGATGGCAACCCATTAGTAAATCGGAAATCCATTTTTTGGGAGAATTTCAGTGCGTATTATTAGGATCGGATGAATGTAGTAGCTTTATTTACGTTTTTGTCGTTGAATTTACACACGGAAGTCCATTAGGCACGTAATTGTAAATCTCATTTGGGGACACACATGTGGAGGGGCGCGGTTGAAATCCGTACGAGCAAAGTTACATGAAAGTAGGTGGGGGGAGGCATATAAATGACCATTTGAGGGAGCGGTTTATTAGATACGCATGTTTGGAAGTATTATACGCCTGTAAGTGCACACGTATAGTTAGAGGTGCTCTATGGACTGGTAAGTCACAAAAAACCCATCCGTGTGAGGGGAGTGTCATGGGTGTTGCCTTGCAACGTTTGTGCGTATAATTGCGTACCTTTAACTGACAGATATCTGAATACGACTCATTGTTAACATTTAGCAGCTGCTGGCTCCCTGCAGAGATCAGACAATGGAGTCCATTCAATTTACAGGAAGTAAAGTTTTAATGATTTCTATTCAACATCTCCTGGCAGGTGGGCATGCGTGCATGCCATTTCCCACAATGTAAAGCAAACTTTTCTGTTTGTAAGAAAGGAATATCTGGCACAACTGTACTTTGAATTAATGTGGTTATAAATGAGATAAACAATAACCCCAAAAAATACATAAATGAAAGCAGAAATTCAAATACAGTGGCTATATTAAAAATAAATAAATGATAGAATAAATATTAAAGGTAAGAATGAATGGTGCACAGGTAAATAAACAATTCTAAATATATTTATCGTATATTGTGATCTTAACCCTCTTATTCACTGTATGTTTCAAGCAATTACTGTAAGTGTGTTGATACAAGCCCCTATTCAAATGTTAATCACAAAAGGATAAAAAAGAAGACAATTGACCGGAATCACATTTAATAATGTACCTAAATATACACAGGTTGTGTACATATCTTGGGGATTTTTTGTGATTTGCACATGTGCCATCCTAATGTTATGCATGGTAACCCGTTACGTACAGAGTCCAACTTCGTGCCTTATGAGATCTGTAGGAAGGCGCGTGCCACTACTCCATAAGTAGGACGTTAGGCAAAGTGAGTGGGCAGTATAAATAGGGCAGCATAGGCTGGGTTTGCAAAGTCTGCATATACTTTAGCAAAATCCACACAAATAAACTCACGGGGTCTGTTCCAGACCTACGGCCGTCGCACTATTTACGGTGGCCATATGCATAAGAACGGTATTTCTGCCGTTCTGCGCATGCGTCAGGCAGATGTTGCCCTACGTAGTTAGGGAAACCCGATCCTCGCCGTAACTACACAACCGTTATGGAAGGAAGGCGGGGGAAGGTAAGTAAATGAAGGAGAGAGGGCGGGTTAGGCCAGTTACGACCCTGTGGCCGGCGTAATTACCTACTGTTACGCCGCCTGAAGGTAAGGTAGCCTTCAGCCGGTGTAACATTGGGTAATTACGCTGGCCACAGGAGGAGAGTCGGGAGAGTGCTTCAGAGCTACGCTGGTCGTACTTACGTAGAGTAAAGGTAGCCCTATGGAGGCAGAAGTCAGCAAAGATTTGCAAGGGAGCAGTGTCATGGGAGTGTGCTTGCCAATTAGTTGCATATTTTTGTGAATCTGTGTATACTTATTTCCTTATTTTCTGTGAATCAGGTCAAGTATATACAAAACACACTTCTCCCGGGCTGCACCCAATCTCTGGAATAACTTTCCTTGCCTATTAAGACTATCCTCTACTTTCCAAACTTTCAAGCACTCTCATAAAACTAATGAATGAATGAATGAATGAATGAATGAATGAATGAATGAATGAATGAATGAATGAATGAATGAATGAATGAATGAATGAATGAATGAATGAATGAATGAATGAATGAATGAATGAATGAATGAATGAATGAATGAATGAATGAATGAATGAATGAATGAATGAATGATTGAATGAATAGATGAATGAATGAATGAATGAATGAATGAATGAATGAATGAATGAATGAATGAATGAATAAATAAATAAATAACACACAAGTCTTAAACAATAAAAAATAGAAAAGATAATTGAAAATTGTTAATAGTATTATTTGACATATAGAAAAAACATTTATTATCACAATATCTCTATATAACTTACTTTGCTCTGAGCTGGATTGTCTCCAGGCATCTAGCATAGTCCTAATATAAAGCTAGCACTTCATTCTATAAAACACATATTGTAAATGTTGGTGAGGTAACCTCATGCTGTGTAAGGTGGTTAAGGAATTCCTCATTCTTTTATGGGTTCCGTGAGAATTAATAACATACCTGATAGATAAGATCAGTAGGGATTTAAGTCACAGAACAGAGTTGTTTCCTTATTAAAATGCTCTCTACAGACTTTTTAGAATTGGCGCCACAACTGTATGCACAGTCTAGTAAATTACCAATTTGGGAAATTATTTATAACATACAGAGATTGTAAACAATAAATAAATCATACATTTATTTTACTTGACAATCATAACAGAATAAAACAAATTGTAAAACAAATTTAAACTCATCAATTTATCTTACTATAGGTCGTATTCACTTGATCCATATACATCCTTAATTTCCCAATACTAGCTACTACGCATGCGTAGTAATTATTTTATGCAATCTACGTATCATCTGAAAGACCACATATATACGCAATCTACGTAACAAAATGATATGTAGATGGCGGAAAAAAAGTTGCTACACCTGCGTAGTAGCTAGTATCAGGAAATTAAGGGCGTATGTGGATCAAGTACAGGGTTGTGAATATGGTTCTATGACCTCAATCACAGTCCTTCATAATGTTAAATATAAAGCAGAGAAAAAGACTATGGACTGGATACAGGCCTTGGCATCTGCTGTGTTTGGTTACCAACCCTCCCCTCCCACACATGAATGAACTTACAAATGGGTGACCCTTGCAAATGTATGTTGAATACTTTCTTTGCAAAATAACATGTCGTTTTTATTCAATAGAATCCAGAGCCCTTTGCTTAGCCCTTAAACATAGCTCAATGGTTGCTAGGTGAAGATAACAATCAACACCAGCTTTGTCTAACAATATATACAGTTTGAAGATGTATTTTTAGGATATAGCAAGTCCATCTATAGTAATAAGACCACTCTTCCAGGGGGCTTGTAGTTGCAACAAGTCTCTCATGTCATGTGGAGCTTATGCAATCTGGTAATAAAGGCCCAGATTCAGACCTAAGTTCAGTTTAAGTACGATCACAGAACATAAGTACTATGCACTCCCCCGGGCACTCCGCTCGGTCATTCGTAATTTACTTGATTTACGACTACCAAACCCTACCTTAACTATTTCAAGTGTAAGTACGCTTGTACGTAATGGATTGTTGTGCGTAACGGCCTATTCCGGCCCATACTATAAAATTTAAATGCCTCCCTCCGCCTACAAAATGTATTTCTGGGTGTCATATGGATTTACTCCCAAAGTAAAACTAGCAAAGTAACAAAAAACACAGGCCGCACCTGTGATTCAATATATGAAATGTGTGCAAGTGTATATATAAATGGAGAGGTGCTGCCAAGGACCAAAATGACCACCGTGCAACTACAAGGAACAAAAGAGAGATCCGGCGCTCCAAACAAGCATTATATAACACTATGTGTCAGCACATACATAAAAAGGAGTTTTTTTGTTTTTTGTTACTTTGCTAGTTTTACTTTGGGAGTTTGACCCCTCCCACAAAATGGTTGCTTGCACACTGTTCAAATGGTAGGAGTGTCTTAACATAGACCTCCTGAGTACACATATAGCATATGGACAGGGACTCACCTACAGGAGGTGCCTTGATGCTGGGCAGGTGAGCTTACCCCAATATAGCTATATTGTGAACTAAACCTCCTTTATCAGTACTTAAGTGGATCTTGTAATTGATTAAATGTCTAAGCTAGTCAATGTGTTACACTAACCTAAACACAGTATAAAACCAGTAAACTAGAATACTGCGTTCAGTTCTGGAGGCCATATCTCCAGAAAGACATAAATACATTAGAGACTGTGCAAAGAAGAGCAACTAAAATGGTCCATGGCCTTTGTAACAAATCATACCAAGAAAGGCTAGAGGAACTAAACATGTATAGCTTGGAACAGAGAAGGGAGAGGGGGGACATGATAGCAGCTTTCAAATACATCAAGGGTTGTGACCAGCTAGAGGAGGGGGCATTTTTCAAAAGAAAAGGTGTAATAGAACACGAGGGCATGGATACAAACTGGAGGGTGGTAGATTCAAAGGAAATGTGCAGAAAAATTACTTCACTGAAAGGGTGATAGATAAATGGAATATTCTCCCATCTGAGGTGGTTAAGGCCAATACAGTAGAACAATTTAAACATCTTTGGGATACATATAAGGGTATCCTAAATTGAAACCCAAATTGAGGGTAAATAAGGTCTAGGGTCAGTATAGTTTTCAATAAACAAATGGGCAGACTAGATGGGCCATGTGGCTCTTATCTGCCGTCACTTTCTATGTTTCTATATGAAATAGTTGGTTTCAGATGCATATCATCAATTTCCATGAAAAAAAAAGTATAATAAATGTTGATTATTGAATATATTCTGAAGCATTATAATATTAATGATTGACCAGGAGTGAAAATGTTACAGTTATGAAGGCAAATTTGGGGAGGAGGGCACATATAATTATGGACTGTGAAGCATTTACATAGCCCAAAGCAAAGTACAGCCTTGTACAATGCAGTAGGACATAAAAGTTATTTTCATTGTGTTTTTTATTGATATGCTATTAATAGAACAATGGTTCCAATCCAGAACTAAGAAGGTCACTAGACTTCCACAATCTACATGAGTGCTGCCAGATGTTCCGCATCAGAACTCTGATCATGTGGAACTCTATCACTATCACCGCGGGGATAGGCATGCAGATTAAAGTAAGTGGACTGTGTATTTTTTATGCCATGAGGACTATGTCCTGGACTTTGGAAGATTGTCCAAAAAGAGATTTTTGCCAATGATCACATGACTGCAAATAAACCTTGTCTTCAGAATGTGTTTAACAGATATTCTGGGTTTAAGGTCATGGACTTATGTCTAGTATGTAAAAAATGAACTGACACACTCCATTTCCAGATAATTTATGCAAAGGGTTAAAGAGAAGGGAAAAGAGGAAAATTACCATGTAGTGTAGTTACAGGGAGGTAATAGATGCTAACCCAGAGACATATAGAGCCTGATTCAATTAGCCTCACACCTGTGTATTTGCGGTGCAAAGCTATTTATGCTATTTTTTTTATTTTTTTTTTTTTTTTTTGTGGGGGGGGGGGGGGGGGGTTTATTCGCATCTCATAGAAACACACATAAAAATCTGCTACTGTAATAGATGTGAAACGGTGCACTGCAAACTTTTTACCATCTATTGTGGTGCAAATCTGTAATTGAATCCGACCCTAAGTAGTAAAAAGTAAAAGAGTGTGAACAATATCAGTAATGTTAGGAAATAGATAGATGAGTTTCTAAGTACCAGGGATGTAGAAATGAAGGAAGAAAAAGCATACAGTTGCAAAAGTTGAAACAGTGGAAACAATTCAAGCCTACAATAGCATATGATAAAATGAATAAGGTATTGTGTGGGAGGGGGGCATGTGCCAGCATAGAAGCGGCTTCGTGTATCCCTGTGTAGTCTTATGAAGTATACTGTACCTGGGTGTAGGAGACACTGGCCCTGAACTAGATCTGTGAGTATGTTATTTAGCTTAACATATTTCTACACATATGCTTCCTATTTAAGTTAAAACATAAATGGCTGTGTATGACTTTACATTCTTCAGGGTGTTCCATGGGCAGGTGTGGGCTTACGGATGTAATCAAGAGCTGGATGGGTGCGGTCATGCAACGGCACCTGATCCACATCTGAGCATACTCGACTGTGCAAGCAGGATACATCAGAACATCTGCATCTGCTAGGTGTCTAACTTATTCACGTATATCCTCACGGCAAGGAAACACTACGTTTCAACATTTTGATCCAATTGTCAAGCGCTTGGCACACACTTGCATGCATTTTGGTTTTTTAAATCACACGACCATGATTTTTATTTTTTATGTTTATAAAGCATTTTTCATCTTGATAACTTTTTTAATGGATTATAAATTTCATTCTCATGTTGTAAAAATTATAAACATATATATTTTCTTTACTTTTTGCAGGACTGCAATATTTTCAGATGATCCATCCACACCATTAGCCACCTCGGCAACAGACGCAGATGAAGGATCAACTCCTCCTCCTCCAGCAACACAGCAAACCTCCTCTTTGTACCCCATCCCTTGTCAGCCTCACAAGCTCAAGTACAGCTGATCGGCAATTTTCTCCTTGCCCCTCTACACCTCGACTTCATTCTCCCTGTCTCCCATCTGCCTCTCTTTTTTCCCCCTTTCAGTCCCCCCCTATTTTTAGTGCTTCATCCTATAGCTGCTACCCTATCCCATCTCCTATCCATCTTTCTCTGTCCCCTCTTCATATTTCCTCGGAGGCGAAACACTATGCTTTCTCTTCAAACTCTCCCTTTTTCATATCCTCATCCTCCCCTGTATTTTTTCCTCCCTGCTCTTCTCCCCATTCTAATTTATACCTTTCCAATCCCTCCTCCCTGAAGATCACAATGTGATCATCGGAGGAGGCGGAATCATTTGGTATTGTGTTGCGCAATAAGGCCAAGATTCACACCTAAGTAGCTCCGGCTTATTAGGTGCGTTATTTTGTGAATGTAAATACTGTGCATGCACAGTAGTACATTTACGCATTCTATAGACCAGGTGGGTCTATAGATTGCCTCTATACGGTCTTTAAAGACCATATTTAGTAGTTTAGGAAGAAAGAGGCATGCTAATGCCGCCTCAGGGAGTGTTTAGTTGAAGTGAGAGGGGGAACGGATTTAGATTAGCCATGGAGGATGGGGAGGAGAGGCATTATCTGTTCCTAAGAAGGAAACTACACAAGGAAAGATAAGGTAGCCCTATGGTACTCTTAAGTGACATAAGGTACCTAAAAATGGGGGGCGGGTTATGGGCTGAACGAATGAGTTAAGTGCGGTTCTGTCTGCACCTAACTCACTCTTAAGTGTGAATACGGTCACAAGTGTCTAAATTGCTGAAGTGCCCCTATTCTATCCTGCATTTTTTAGTCATCTGTCTTTTACATTCTTACAGACTTACATTCATATACCTTACATTTTGTATGACCAATGGTCATTTGAATCGATACCTATGTTGCTTTTCTTAACTCTTCTTATATTTAAAAATAAACATAGCTCACATTGTCAGGACATGCTGATGTGTGTACTGCTACAAGCATCAGCATGCCAATGAATGCCAGAGCACATTGGCCCTTGGAAAAACACAAGCACCAGCATGCCCTGTTATCCTGTAGCCACAAATACATGTAAATGTCTCTCTTAACTCTTTACTAAAAAATAGGGCCTACCCTTTAAATTAAAATAAAAATTACATGAAATACAAAGTTATTAAAAAATACTTACCTGCTTTGATGGTATTCCATCTTTTAAGTTTTTAATCCGGGAAGGGGGTTTTTGCTTGTAAGTTTTTAATCCGGGAAGGGAAAAAAAAAAAAAAAAAAAAAAGAACATCCCAACTTATGTCCTGTTTCCAGGACATTCTGGTGCTAATAACAGTTCTATTGTCAAACGGTTATATATTTATACCCTTGGCCAGTATGGGAACATTTCTCACGCTAGCCAAGGGTATAAATATAACCCATTAAAAGGAGCGGAGGAGAGGATTTGTGAATGAGTTGGGAACTGAGGGGAGTAATAGGCCTCCACAAAATCATTACCCTCTTCCTCTGTTGGTGTTAGTGGTGGATCTAAAAAGAACAATAACATAAAATTATTACATTTGGGTATTATTTTTCTGTTTCATAAAACCCAGCAACTATCTCTACACCTCAAGTCATCAACATGGGTCAAATCCAGACCCCCTCAAGCTTTATGAGCGTGCAGGGTTAGTAATGCAGCCATGGTGGGGAGTGCGCATCCTCAGTTCTCCCCGCTGTCGGTAGTAAACCTTGACACTTACATGTCCAGATAGCTACCTTAACTTTTACGATTAGATCTGCATCCTTATGGATGCAGATCTAGCCGTAACAGGGCTTCATCACCCTTGACCCCTCATTTAAATGGCTATCCCCGTCTGTATGGTGGGGTTACAGCCGTCGTAAATGAAGGGTCAGTCCCTTCAGCCTATTTACACGCGTATGTAACTTAGTTGCGTACATCAGTAGGTATGCTCTCAGAACATGCACAGATGTTCTGAGACAGGGGACTTATGCAAATGACTTGTGTAAATCCCCTGTCATACTTAGTTCTGGATCTGGCCCCATGTGCTTTGGAGTTAATTATCTGCAAATTGAGGTTTGTAACGTTTAAAAACTACAATTGTTAATGCTAATTATTTTTCACAATCAAAAATGTGTTTTAAAATTACAGACAACGGGCCGGATCCTCAACTACGGCCGTCTTCCACACACGGCCGTAATTTGCCGGTAGATAGCTACTGCACATGTGTAGTAACTATTATGCGTTATCTATGTATTGTTTCGGTTTGTAGATTGCGTATATGCAGTCTTTAAGACCACATATACGCAATCTACATACCGAAACGATGTGTAGTTGAGGAACCTGCCCAACATGTGTTTTAAAATGTCATAATCATTTAAAAAAAACAACAATAAAATGCTTACAATTTTTGTACATAGAGAGGACAACATAATGTTTTAAAAAATTGACAAATTATCTCCAAACATGATTTTTTTTTTACCTTCCTGCCTTATCTCACCTTCTTAAACTACATATGTTTGTTCAATTCTAATAATATATTTTAAAAGTACAATATTAAAGGTGTTTTTGTTGTTGTTAATAAAGTGCATTTAAAGAACTTAAGGAGATCCACCATGGCTTAGATAAGTGAGTGTACTCATCCGTCGCTGAAACTAGACTCAGCACTGCAAAGTCACAGCTTGGAAGGTGGTTGTGAGGGTGGTTAAGGGGCAGAATATTACCCGGGAACATATTTTGTGTCGGCAGTAGTCAAAAGGAACAGCCTCCTAATTACTTGCAAGGACTCAGGAACAGGGAGTATAGATGGTGAGGAAGATTATGCTGGGAATGTTATGTACGAGATGAAACTTTCACTCAGACACAGGTGGTCAGAGGCAAAATGCACCCTGTCAGTATCCTTTTATTGGACACCAGAGGCAGGGGATCAGGCAAAGTCAATGGAGTGATCCTGCAGTGAGCAGCAGTAAGGCTGTAGGGGAGTTCAGTGTACACATTGCTCCAGTAAAGTTCATAGTACTGACACACCATTTCTGAGTTAGCATAAAGGTGAGGGAAAATGAGGAAATCATTAGGCCCAAGGCCTGGTTAGGCTTACTGCAACGTGGAGCCTTAGATTCTAAGGAGCACAGTTCAGCTGCTCCATTACACCATAGGTATCAATGTTCTCTGTACAGAAACCTAGATGGTGAAGAGAGAGGGCACATCTTGGCATTACTTCATACTTACTTTCATCCAGAGGTGGCCCTAGGGTTTGCGGGGCCCTAGGCAAGCCTGGCACCACTGGCCCCCAGGCTTGCATTTTGGTAGCGAAGGCCCCGCAAGGTTCATCATCCTCGTGGCCCTGTACTGGCCTCCGCGGCCCCGCGCGTTGCCTTCACTTCCGGGCACCGTGCAGTCACATACACAGTGCCCGGACTGCTGCGTCCAGGCACTGTGTATGTGTTGCTATGGCAACACAGCGAGCCTATACGGCTGATGCCGTGGGCCTCCTATGCTTTCATCCCTGCCCT
>WWET01003288.1:117958-139334 GCA_011038615.1 Limnodynastes dumerilii | reverse complement strand
AGTAGTATCTAGAAGTTTAGATTGACACAAGATTTTTTTTTTACTTGTCATAGTGTGCCAGGTTATCTTGTATGGCAAAATAACATTATACACTTAAACAGATCAGTAATACATTTCTAGATGTTTCAGTGATGTTACAAGTTATTAAGGACACAAACTAAAAATACATAACGAGACCAGGGACGTATGCTTAATTGTGGATCTCATTATTCAATAGAGGAGACTAGAAGTCTCTTAGGGGCTAAGTAGCTACATGAGTTTGGGGACGTTGAGATGTCTCTAAGCTCTGATGTTTAATTAGATTTCTCTAAAATAAACAGACTTAATTTCTTGCAAGAATTAATAAGCCTGTATTGTGTATATCATAATATTTACATTATATCTTAAATACTTGAATACAGTTGAATAATATCTGCTCTGTCTGTTATGTAGTTGCAAGCTAAAAAAGAATGTACAGTATTTTCTTTAGCAAGTTAAATGTATCAATGCCAAACATAGATACAAATGTTTTACTTAACGAGCCAGCTTAATTAATTCCAGGCGGGCAGCTCCGGCAGAGAAAAATATCTAGAGATCTCTAATTACTTCAAAGTCTTTGTTTATACAAAGTCTATCTCTAACAAGCAGATGAAGTCATCGCTTGTTAGTGCTTTGTAATTAGAATCTTAGAATTACATAGTGCTTTGTGTCTGCAATTACCTCTTCCATGAAATCATTGAGCTATTTATATTATATGAAAATGAATACGTAATACAATAATATCAAACTTTTATTAAATATAGAATTTTGACTATGATTTTGTATTGCAAATGCAGCCACTCTCACTAATATAACATGAATATTGCTTTAATCATTTTAAATGATAATAGTTTTCTAATTATTACACAGTAGTGCTAAATCTTTTGGTTTATTCTAATATATAAAGGGCAGCATATATTAAAAGGGACACAGAAAAGAAATGGATCATTTTACCATTTTTTAAATCTAGTTTTGAACTGCACTGTCTATAATGCATAACTTATTGTTATATCTAATATTATCCAAGAATGTGCAAACACATCATTCCTTCAAAACTCATGCTTCTCATAGCTTCTCTTCCAGACCCTCTAATATGACCCATTTCATTAGGTTCACAATTCTCTGTTTATGAGCTGAATGGCAGCATTGTTAGAAATAGGTTGAAATGAGAAAATTACTATTGGAAACAGGTATCTTTTTCCTGGGTTTGGTTCCCCGCTAAGAGTGGCCCTATTTCGATAGGGCTGTTCTCTACCAGCCAGATTCAAACTCGCTGGGATATCATTGCTTATGCCTCGATGAGGCATAGCAAACGATCCCTGGAGCACCGAACATGGTGCTCTGATAAGTAAGCCTAGAAACTATCCCCAACCCTTCCCTAATTCTGATCCTAACCCTCCCCTTCCATGACCCTAACCCTCCCTTCCCCAAAGCCTGACCCTAACCCTCCCTTTTCCCTGGCCTGACCCTAATACTCCCTTCTCAATAGCCTAACCCTAAGACCCCCTCCCCACAGCCTAACCCTAACCCAGGGATCGATTGCTAATGCCTCTTTGAGGCATAAGCAATCATTTACTCAGCCAGTTCAGAACTGACTGGGAGAGAACGGTCCTATTAAAATACCCACACTCAATTTGTACCCCTCACATTATAACATAGTTTGTCAAACTGCAGACTTGTACCTGTTTCTGCTATGGTTAAAAATCTGGGTCTGCCCTTTGCTATCACATGTTCAATAAATTACCCCAGTGATCCCACATATCACTGTTTAAAACCTTTATTGTCAACCATTATTTGGTAATGAATATAGCTACCTGTATAAGACCTAGTAGTTACACCATACTAGGTGAACATATTGCACTAATCCAGAGTCTGTGTGTCGCATCCAGCAAAAGCACCCAACTCTGGATAGGATAGAAGAAAAAAGAGCAGGTGTGTAATACATGCAGACAGGGACCTATGCATAAAGGCTTCTGGATGTAATGCCACAGTCTCTACAAGTTTTCTATGTTTTTAATTGTGTTATTTATTTTATTTTATTTATCAAATCAATGTTATTTAATTTTACTAAATAACAGTGTAAAAGTGAAGCTGGTCAGTATCTGTGTGCAATAAGCAAAAGCAAAATATTCTCCCTTCAGGCATAGAATAAAATTAATTTGACTTCCCCCTGAAATCAACATGGTTTTGCCCGGGAGTAACTTTCCTCTAGTATTTTCAGACTCAGATTTAGGGCCAGAATGTGGCAGCTGTAGTGGATATAGGGTAAGGATTTAAGGGGAAAGTTAGGGTTAGGCTGCGAGGCATGAAGGTTAGGGTTAGGCTGTGGAGCATGCAGGGTTAGGGTTAAGGTGAAGGATAGAGTAGTGGTTAGGGTAAGTGAATGGTTTATTTACCTTTCACCATTTACAGTAGTTACAACTCTGTGAAGAATAATTCTTTATGGGGATATCTTGCGATGACATCCCCATCACTGCTCTACATTTAAAATGGGCTTTTTTTAAAACAAGCCCTTCTAAGATGCAAACCACTTCCACTCTTCTCTCATAGCAAATTAAGAGTTTGAGAGTAACAGCCAAAACATCAGCAAATCTACAGATCTTAGAAACCATAAACTATCAGTGGGGGGGGGAAGCAAAATTAAACTATGCCAACAGATTTACATTTTAGAGGTGACATTTACAACCATGACTCGAAGTAACAGGTTAAATGCAAATCTGTTTGGTGTTTTTGAGCAACCATCAAATGTTACAAGCATGCAAAAACAAAATAAAAAAATATTTTGGTGTCAGTCCCCGCACTGATGGCTGTCATTACAAAGTATTGAAAGTTGCTTTTCGGCTTTCCCTATTTCAAATGGCAGCTGTTTTACAATTTTTTTTAATGAATGGGTGACTATACGATCAGCATACTCTCCCATTCATTTTCATAAGCGCCACCGCTGGACCACCGGAGAGGTGAGGAACCCTCTCTGGAGACTTAGGGTTAGGCTGTGGGGGGAGACTTAGGGTTAGGCTGTGGTGGGAGACTTAGGGCTAGGCTGTGGGGGGAGACTTAGGGTTAGACTGTGGTGAGAGACTTAGGGCTAGGCTGTGGGGGGAGAGACTTAGGGTTAGGCTGTGGGGGGAGAGACTTAGGGTTAGGCTGTGGGGGGGACTTAGGGTTAGGCTGCAGGGGGAGTGACTTAAGGTTAGGCTGCGGGGGAGAGATTTAGGATTACGGAGTGGGTTGAGGATAGAATAGTTACTTACCTTTCGGAGCATCGTGTTTGGGGCTCCAGGGATCAATTGCTATGCCTCTTTGAGGCATAAGCAATCATTTACCCAGCCAATTCAGAACTGACTGGGAGAGAACGGCCCTATTAAAATAGGGGCGTTTGCAACGGGGACCCACACTCAATTTGTACCCCCCACATTATAACATAGTTTGTCAAAGTGCAGACTTGTACCTGTTTCTGCTATGGTTAAAAATCTGGGTCTGCCCTTTGCTAGCACATGTTCAATAAATTACCCAAGTGATCCCACATATCACTGTTTAAAACCTTTATTGTCAACCATTATTTGGTAATGAATATAGCTGCTTGTATAAGACCTAGTAGTAACACAATACTAGGTGAACATATTGCACTAATCCAGAGTTTGTGTGTCGCATCCAGCAGAAGCACTCAACTCTGGATAGGATAGAAGGAAAAAAAGCAGGCATGTAATACACGCAGATAGGGACCTATGCACAAAGGCTTCTGGTTGTAATGCAGCAGCCTCTGCAAGTTTTCTATGTTTTTAATGGTGTTATTTATTTTATTTTATTTATCAAACCAATGTTATTTATTTTTATTTATTTTATTTATCATCAGATTTTTTAGATATTGAAATAATCATTCATTTTCAGCTTTATACTTTTACCATGTGTAGATCACTGTTTTATTATACATAGGGCCATTTCCCCATTGAAAAGGTACCTTAGACAGCTATTGCAATTTTAAGTTAAGTTAGGAGTTAAACGCCCTTTCTCCCTTTATTATCATGAAACATCCAATTCCAGCAGATTACAGCACACGGATGCACAAGTTTCACACTGGCTGGGAGAAAATAACCCTTTCACAATAGGGCCATTCTCAGTGCGCACCCATAATCTGTGGTAAGGGAATCAGTTTTGATCCCTGCATTCCATGGAGTTGGATCTCCACAGGCTTCTCATCTGCTCCCCTGGTTGGGTCTCTGGATGTCCCATTAAATTATTAGCTAAATTTTTAGCTAACTGGATATAATACACAAAGATTAGGTTGGCATTGTGTCTGGCCATGAGGCTAAAGATAATACAACCAAAACCATTAACATTCAATCTCACCTTTCACTGCATCAAGGAAGGGAGGGGGAGTCTTCTCCTGTCTACAGATGCGGAGAAGGCTTTCGATAGGGTGGACTGGAAATTTTTGACCAGTATTATAGCTCACTTGGGTATAGGGCACTTAAGCTCCCAACAGATATAAGCTTTATATATGGCTCGCTCATCCAAGGTCCGAGTCAATTGGTCACTATTGGTGGCCTTCAATATTGAATGGAACCTTACACCCATCTTCTGAGGGAACAGATATTCTAAGTGAACAGTTTGAATGCTTTATTAGAAACCATTTAAACTAGGAAAGGGGGGCCATGATACAAATAATAAAAATAGCTGCTCCCCTAACCAAAAATTGTGGTGTGGCCAGTCAATAATGACAGACAATATAGTCACAGCAAATGGAAATGGAAATATAAAAAGCAATATAAACATATCTAGCAATAATAATACACTGAGAAATAGGAGATTCATAATGCAACCTCTCAGAGCAATGTGTGCAAATGCTAGGAGCTTAGGAAATAAAATCCCTGAATTAATCGCAATAATGTCAAGGGGGTAATCTAGATATTTTGGAAGTCACAGAATCATGGTGCAATGAAAAACATGACTGGGACCTAGCTATACCGTGTTATAATTTATTTAGAAAGGCTAGAGTATGAATAATTGGAGGAGGAGTATTAATATATGTAAAGGAAGGGTTAAATTCTACTTTAATAGGGTGTATTGGAGAAAAAACTGAGGCACTTTGGGTAACCATAGAAACCCAGGGTGTTATTCTTCGTACTGGAGTGATATATAGGCCACCAGGGCAAGAGGAGGAAATGGACAATGTTCTATTGCAAGACATTGCTAAAATGGCATTAAAAGGGGAGGTAATAATCATGGGTGATTTCAATCTACCTGATGTAACCTGGGATAAGTTGATTTCAATCTACCTGATGTAAACTGGGATAAGTCTTCAGCAAGTTCCACTAGAAGTGGGGACATTTTAAATTCATTACAGGGAGTGTCCCTTAAGCAACTGGTGAGAGAGCCCACTCGCAAAGAGGTCATCTAAGATTTGGTACTTACAAATGGTGACGAAATCTCAGAAGTAAGTGTGGGTGAGAACCTAGAATCCAGTAACCATTAAGCAGTATGATTTATTATAACGATTGAGAGAGAACAAGACGAGGGTGCTAGACTTTAGGAAGGCAGATTTTGTGAAAATGAGGAAATGTGTAAGTGATTCTTTGGCAGAGTGGAGGCACATGAAAGGAGATCAGAAGCAGTAGGGAAATGTAAAAAATGTGTTATTAACAGCAACAGACCTTTGTATAAGAATGGTTAGAAAAAACTAAAGAAAAAGAAAGCCAATGTGGTTTACAAAAGAGGTAGCAACTATAGTGAAAGCAAAAAAGATGGCCTCTTGGATGTCACATTCGGCAGCAAATGCCGCCGGACTTACACTCCCGGGAACCGCCTGTCAGCTGCGCTGCCCGTCAGTCACACTCACCAACCTCTCAGGGGATCCAGCTCCTCGGCGTGCCGCATGTCTTCTGGCGCCCAGCGGTGGGGGTTCCGTCGCATGGGCGCTGCCATGACAGTCCGTGGCACATGACGCTCCTCAGCCATGTACCATGTGACTACACCAGCCTATCCTGAGCCAGGGATTGCTATTTAAACACTGTTCACCCTCTCCTCTGTGCCAGAACTACTTGTTACTCAAGGAGCCTGGTTCTCTGGTACCTCCAGTCTACAGTCTGAGTGCAGTCCACTGTCTGAGTCCAGTCCATAGTCTGAGTCCAGTCCACTCCAGTCGGCCGCAGTCCACTCCAGCCGGTCGAAGTCATCTCCAGACAGCCGCAGTCCACTCTAGCCAGCTGAATCCGCTCCAGTCTACCGTAGCTTCGAGGCCGTCCAACCTAGTCCCGCTAACCTTGTCTGAGGGAGCCTTTCTATTTGTGTGGATCTATATGCAGGGACATTACTTGCGTCCGCCTAGCTTCATCTTTAGTACACCAAGCACTTCTTCAGCCCAGGATCAACCCAGAAGTTTCCCAAGCTGTGACAGTTAGTTCTGGCCTAATGGACCAGTCCAGACAGAATACTCAGGGGGCCTCTCCCGAATTTAATCTCTCAGAGAGGATCCAGATGCAGGAGCCGCCATGTCACAAGTGGTATCCTGTCTTCAACAGATGACTAACCAGATGGGAGCTTTTCAGCAAATCATGATGACTCAAAGCAAAGCACTGGTCCCAGCGTGA
Source organism: Limnodynastes dumerilii (assembly GCA_011038615.1). Lineage (NCBI taxonomy): Eukaryota > Metazoa > Chordata > Amphibia > Anura > Limnodynastidae > Limnodynastes > Limnodynastes dumerilii. Next base: position 132,729 of record WWET01003288.1, on the reverse strand, counting down.
CCAGGATTTCTTTATTCACGCTGGCCAAATTCCTTGGAGACCCCACTCAATGTCGCGGATTTCTGAACTGGTGTAAGCTCCTCTTCGAGCTTCAACCGGACAGCTTCCCTACAGATCAGGCAAAAATTGCCTATATCATTTCTGTTCTATATGGAAAAGCCCTGGTGTGGGTTTCACCACTGTTGGAGAAATCAAGCCCGATCTTGTCTTCTTTAGATGATTTCATGAAAACCTTTCAAACCATTTTCAATGAACCAGGTAGTACAGCTTCTGCCACTTCGGACATCCTCTGTCTCCGCCAGAGGGATTTATCTGTTGGGGACTACACTATACAGTTCTGCACCTTATCTTACGAACTTTTGTGGAATGAGGAGGCTCTAATGTCAATCTACCAGGAGGGACTCTCTGATCGCATCAAAGATGGCTTACTATCTTGCGTCACGCCCACCACTCTTGATACCCTGATCTCCACCTGCGTCCGGATTGATATCCGACAACAAGAACGCAGTTCCGAACGGAAGAGAATGGCAAATTCAAAGGCGACTGTTCCTCTTTGTCCCAGATCTCCTGTTCTTCCAGCTGAGGAACCTATGCAGCTCAGCAGATCTTGCCTTACTCCTCAGGAGAGACAGCGAAGAATTAAGGACAACCTTTGCTTTTATTGTGGGGAACCCGGACACACCCGTCTGCAATGTGCTAAGTGCCCGGGAAAGCCCACTCCTGATTGATTCCGAGGAGGTCAAGCCAGGAGTTCTTATCCACTCCTCGAATCATTGGGACTGTCTTATTCCCTTATCCTTGTCCTTGGGAGATCATCGGTTCGAATTCTTCGCCCTATTGGATTCTGGAGCTGCCGAGAACTTCATCACTGCTCAAGTAGTAGAGGAACTCCAAACTCCCACTTCCTGTTCCCACATACTTCACTGCGGTAGATGGCTGTCGTATACCCGAGGGGTCCATAACTCATCGGACTCGGCCACTTACATGTCAGAGCACTTCACTCCGAATCCATCCAACTTCTTGTACTTGCTGAGGCCACCTCTTCCCTGATTCTCAGATTACCCTGGCTCCAAGCTCACAACCCACATGTGGACTGGTTTACATCCCAAATATTCAGTTGGGGTCCCGCGTGCTTCCAGGGCTGCCTCTCCAAGGTGTCACCTTTCCGGTTGGTGAAAAACTCTGAGGATATCAAGCTCCCAATTCCGTATCAAGACTTTGCTGACGTCTTCTCTACTGAAGACGCCCACAAATTACCTCCCCATCGTCCGTGGGACTGTCCGATTGATTTAATTCCCGGGTCTACTCCTCCACGTGGTCGGGCTTATCCTCTATCAATTCCAGAGACCAAAGCTATTATAGACTATATCTCCGAGAACCTACAATGTGGCTTCATACGTTCCTCTACTTCTCCTGCGGGTGTCGGGTTTTTCTTCGTGAAGAAAAAAGATGGGGGTCTCTGCCCCTGCATCGACTACAGAGGCCTTAACAATATAACAGTTGAGAATCGATACACTCTTCCTCTCGTCCTTGAAATGTTAGACAGAATTCGGGGTGCTCGAGTATTTACCAAGCTGGACCTTCGGGGGGCCTACAACCTCATTAGGATCCGTTCCGGTCACGAGTGGAAGACTGCCTTCAAAACCCGGGATGGGCACTACGAGTACCTGGTAATGCCCTTTGGACTCAGCAATGCCCCAGCTGTTTTCCAAAGCTTCGTAAATGAGATTTTCAGGGACCTTCTCAATCAACCTGTCGTAGTATACTTGGACGACATACTGATTTTGTCACGGACTCTGGAGGAACATCGCGTCCAAGTTAGATAGGTGTTGTCTCGTCTTCGTCATCATCACATTTATGGAAAGTTGGAGAAGTGCATCTTTGAAGTTAGTGAAGTGGCATTTCTTGGCTTTATTCTGTCCTGCTCTGAACTCCGTATGGACCCCGCCAAGGCTTAAGCAATCCTAGATTGGCCCCAACCCACGACCACCAAGGGAATACAGCATTTCATCGGATTCGGTAATTGCTATCAGAGATTTATCCAAAGCTACTCCACCATTATGGTACCCATCACCTCCTCACCTCAAAGAAGCCTTCTCCACGGCCCCAGTTCTTCGCCAACCTGATCTCTCTCTGCCGTTCTTAGTTGAAGTTGACGCTTCTTCTGAAGGAGTAGGGGCCATACTGTCACAGCGCTTCTCAGAAGGACAGATCCATCCCTGTGCCTTCTTTTCGCGAAAATTTCAGCCCACTTAGAAGAATTATCCTGGCACTGGAGGAGTGGCGGTACTTGTTGGAAGGACGGGCCACCCGTTCACCATTCTGACTGACCACAAGAATCTAATATATCTTCAGACCGCTCATTGCCTTAATCCTCACCAAGCCATATGGTCATTATTCTTTTCTCGTTTCAACTTCTTCCTACAGTTTACCCCTGGAACTCAGAATCGCAAAGCGGATGGTTTATCTCGGTCCTTTTCAGCTGAGGATGTTGAAACAGAGAAAGTTCAACTCATTTTAAATCCCATCCAAGTAGCAGTCTCGCAACTTGTCAAGCCTCCACCGCCTGGCAAGACTTTTATTCCTCAGTCTCTGCACTGGAAGATCTTACTTTGGGCCCATGCTTCAAAATTCTGGACATGCTGGAGTTAAAAGAACATTAGCTCTTCTCTGTCGTTCGTACTGGTGGCCACCTATCCACCAAGATACCACTGAATTCATCGCTGCATGTCCTGTTTGTGCACAACATAAAGTTTCCCGGAAACTACCTCTTGACCCTCTCCAAGCCCTCTGTGTTCCAAGGATTCCATGGTCCCATTTATCCATGGATTTCGTGACTGACCTTCCACTTTGCGACAAGTATAATACCATCTGGGTAATAGTGGATAGGTTTTCTAAGATGGCTCACTTTGTCCCTCTCCGGGGTCTCCCTTCCGCTCCAGTCCTAGCCAAACTCTTCGTTCAACATATCTTCCAGTTGCACGGCTGTCCTGAAGAAATTATTTCTGATTGGGGAGTTCAGTTCATGGCAAGATGCTGGAGAGCCTTGTGTACCAGTCTCGGAGTAAAACTGAAATTTTCATCAGCTTACCATCCTCAGACCAACGGGCAGATGGAGAGGATCAATTAGGACCTCGAGACTTTTCTCCGCTTATATGTCTTATCTTCTCAGGACAACTGGGTCCAGCTACTACCATGGACAGAATTTGCTCATAACTACCATTATCACAAGTTGTCTCCTGTCGTTCGTACTGGTGGCCACCTATCCACCAAGATACCACTGAATTAATCGCTGCATGTCCTGTTTGTGCACAACATAAAGTTTCCCGGAAACTACCTCCTGACCCTCTCCAAGCCCTCTGTGTTCCAAGGATTCCATGGTCCCATTTATCCATGGATTCTGTGACTGACCTTCCACTATGCGACAAGTATAATACCATCTGGGTAATAGTGGATAGGTTTTCTAAGATGGCTCACTTTGTCCCTCTTCGGGGGCCTCCCTTCCGCTCCAGTCCTAGCCAAACTCTTCGTTCAACATATCTTCCGGTAGCATGGCTGTCCTGAAGAAATTATTTTTGATCAGGGAGTTCAGTTCACAGCAAAAGGGCCTTGTGTACCAGTCTTGGAGTAAAACTGAAATTTTTATCAGCTTACCATCCTCAGACCAATGGGCAGATGGAGAGGGTCAATCAGGACCTCAAGACTTCTCTCCGCTTATATGTCTCATCTTCTCAGGGCAACTGGGTCCAGCTACTACCATGGGCAGAATTTGCTCATAACTACTATTATCACGAGTCTTTGGATACCACCCCTTTCAAGGTAGTTTTTGGTCTGCACCCCAAAATACCATGATTCTCTGCACTCCCTGCTTCTCAGGTTCCTGCATCCGAGGCTCTTCTGGAAAATTCTCTGAATCTTGGAGTTAGGTCTGGACGTCTTTATTAAAAGCATTGCAACAACATAAGACCCAAGCTGATCATAAGAGGCGGGTGGTTCCTCTGCTGCGTCCAGGAGATAAAGTCTGGTTATTGTCTAAGAATCTCCGCCTCAGAGTTCCCTCAATGAAATTTGCGCCTAGGTTCATCGGACCTTTCAAGATATCCAAAGTTATTAAACCTGTGGCGTATCAGCTTGACCTTCCGCCTTAACTCCTGGTGCATAGAGTATTCCACATATCTCTTCTTAAACCTCTGGTCACCTCTTAAACCTCTGGTCATCAATAAGTTCTATTCTCCCATCAAGAAACCATCCAAGATTGTTGGAGCTGCAGAGAACAAGTTTGAGATCAAGGAGATCGTAGATGCTCGGATGCATTATGGTCATCTCCAATACCTGATACCTGGTTGATTGGAAGGGTTTCGGACCAAAGGAGCGCGCGGATTTGTGCATCTGATGTTAAAGCTCCAAGACTTAACAGGAAGTTTCTAGCTAAACACCTATCCAAGGCAAATCTTAGATGTCCAGAGGCCATCTCTAAGGGAGTGGTGATGTCACATTCGGCGGCAAACGCTGCCGGACTTACCCTCCGGGGACCCGCCTGTCAGCTGCGCTGCCCCTCAGTCATACTCACCAGCCTCTCAGGGGATCCAGCTCCTCGGAGTGCCGCATGTCTTCTGGCGCCCAGCAGCAGGGGTTCCGTCGCATGGGCGCCGCCATGACGGTCCGCGGCACATGACGCTCCTCAGCCAATCAAGAGCAGGCTCTGGATACCATGTGACTACACCAGCCTATCCTGAGCCAGGGAGGGCTATTTAAATGCTGTTCACCCTCTCCTCTGTGCCAGAACTACTTGTTACTCAAGGAGCCTGGTTCTCTGGTACCTCCAGTCTACATTCTGAGTCCAGTCCACAGTCTGAGTCCAGTCCACAGTCTGAGTCCAGTCCACTCCTGTCGGCCGCAGTCCAATCCAGTCGGCCGCAGTCCACTCCAGTCGGCCGCAGTCCACTCCAGACAGCCGCAGTCCACTCCAGTCAGCTGCAGTCATCTCCAGACAGCCTCAGTCCACTCTAGCCAACTGAATCTGTTCTAGTCTGCCGTAGCTTTGAGGCCGTCCAACCTAGTCCTGCTAACCCTGTTTGAAGGAGCCATTCTATTTGTGTGGATCTATATGCAGGGACTTTACTTGCGTCCACCTAGCTTCATCTTTAGTACTCCAAGCACACCCCCTCTCCGGCCCTGGATCAACCCAGAAATTTCCCAAGCTGTGACAGTGGAATTATAAGCAATCTCAGAGTAATGATGACAGGTAGGTGTATTTTACAAAGCAGAAGAAGGCTAAAAAGGTTATCCGAGCAGCAAAGGCACAAACTGAAGAAAAACTGGCCTACTTGGTACAAAAAGGGAACAAAAGCTTTTTTAGGTATATAAATGAAAGGCGATTTATAGGTATATAAATGAAAGGCGAAAAACGAAAGAGGGTATCATAAGGCTCAAAATGGAGAGCGGCATTCTTATTGAGGGTGAAAGGGCTTTGGCAGATCATCTTAACAAGTATTTCTGTTCAATATTCACTAAAGAAAGAAAGGGGAAGGGTCCACTTTTTAATGGGAAGACTATTAATACAATGGGGGCAATTACTACTACTTTCACTGAGGAGAAGGTATTAAAAGAACTTTCAAAATCTCTCTGTGGTTGGAATGCCCTATAAGCTTCAATATCATTAGATATTAAATGACTGATGTATTAAGGTATGCGCTAAAGATGATCTACTTGTCCTATTCTACATAGGATTTTTTCTCTATTTTGTGTTCTATCTGAATCCTGGATTGTCTGCTCCCAACACATGGTTTCCTGACCTGACTCCTAGTTGGCTGAAGCTGCCCATGTGACCTAATCCATCACAGCGACGCCGATGCAGCCGGAGAACAGCGGAGCTTGGGGCCATGACCGCTCCACCGGGGGACCCGAAGGGAGCAGAGGAGGCTGACAAAAGGTTGCCACTACCGTGAGTGGCATTTCTGAAGGAGCGGAGAGCGGAGACAAGCAGGAAGTGCTGATGTGACAGCCCCTGATATCGTAAGTGCGGCGGAATATGCCACCAAGTGTGACAGGGTGAATACAGTTGATTTCTACCTCAAGGTGGATGAGATTACTCTCTATGGGCCTGATCCAGACCTACGCTTGGCTACGTTTTTACAATGGTCATAAGCGTAAAAACTGACATTTGTACTTACTGTGCATGCTTGTGGCAGATGTTACGCTCATGTTACACTACGAAAGTTTGAGCGTATGGGCCTTGAGTGTACTAGCTTCGTTAGTACGCTCTAGGGGGCGTGCCTGCAATACAAAATCCGTAAATACGCACCGAGGGCGGGGTGAGCCATTTCAATTGTACAGAATGGGCGTGCTAAGCGTTGTAACAATGCAAGGAGCTTTATGATGGCCGCGGTTATGCTTTGAAAAGTTAGGGTAGGGTTTGCTCAGCGTAAGACGGCAAAAGTAAGTACGAACAAGGGGAGTGCCTAGGGGAGTTCATCGAAGGTACGCTGGCGTAAATATGCTACGCACATGAGCGTTTCATGATCGCAGGTCTGGATCAGGCACTCTGCCACTGAGAAATTCCAACAGTTCACATCAATCTAGTATGGGTGGCTTAGGTTCAAGGACTCACCAGATTTTATCAAGCTCATCTCCTCATAATCCACCTGGAAGGTGCACTTCCCTTTCCTCACAACCCGCTTCATACATCCCCCTCTCCTCATTATGAAAAGAGCCCAACTGCTATTATGTATCTTGGAAAAGATATTGATATGTTAACTTCTTTCCTAGAGGCCTGGTTTAGTATTTACTATACCCACCCTCCCCCGTGTATCCTCCAACCTTCTTATACCCCCAAGAGTCAGTAACCAATTGAATGGTAATTTCCTATGATAATAAGTTTCATTTACTGTACTAACGACAGTAAAGGAATGTTTTCTGATGGAGTTCCTAGCTGATTGTTCCCCCTGTTGTTCTGTTATGCTTCAACTGATTACATTGTGATTCAAGTTAGTTGTCTGTGTTTTGTAAAAGCAAAAGAAGAATTTACCAAAAAATTGTAAAACACTATGTAATGTGTTGGCACAAAAAAACAAAAAAAAACAACAAATGTAAATATATAAGAATCTGACTTAAATACATGAGTTAGTTAAAGCAAAAAAAAAAAAAAACAATAGTGGATATTATCACAGACATTGTGTGCAGAAGCATTAACATAAACACAGAAACATAGAAAATGATGGCAGATAAGAGTCACATTACCCATCCAATCTGCCCAGTTGTTTATTTAAAACTATTCTGACCTTAGACCCTACTTACCCTCAATTTAGTTTGAGATCTAGATTATCCTTATATTTATCCCAAGTATGTTTAAACTGTTCTACTGTGTTAACCTCGACCACCTCGGATGGGAGAATATTCCACTTATCTATCACCCTTTTAATGAAGTAATTTTTCCGCACATTTTCTCTGAATCTACCACTCTCTAGTTTATATTCATGCCCTTGTGTTGTATTACACCTCTTCCTTTAAAAAATGCCTTCCTCCTCTAGTCGCTCACAACCCTTGATAAATTTGAAAGCTGCTATCATATCCCCCCTCTCCCTTCTCTGCACTAAGCTATACATCCTCATTCCTCTAGCCTTTCTTGATTTGTGACACATGCCATGGACCATTTTAGTTGTTCTTCTTTGCACAGTCTCTAATGTATTTATGTCTTTCTGGAGATATGGCCTCTAGAACTGAACACAGAATTCTAGGTGAGGTTGTACCAATGATCTATAAAGGGACATCACTACTTCTCTCTTTCTGATACTAATTTCTCTTCCTATGCAACCAAGAATCTGACTAATATCATCATCAATAGTGTTACAGTCGGTCAAAGGGATTCTCACTGGGGGGCCCAGAATCTATGTCAGCACCAGGTGTTCACTAGAGCCTCTAGTGGTGAGGATAGTGTGGACTGCTGGTCTGACAAGTCGTTCCCCCGGTGATAGCCCCAGAGGGGTACTGCTGCGTGGTTAGTGCTAACAGGAACCCAGGTACTCACAGGAACCCTTGCATACAGGATAACAGGTAAGTAACACACACTGAAACACTCAAGAACAGTAATGTGGTTTTTAATGCAAATACTGGAACCCTCATACACAGTATAGCAAGAATGAATGTACACACAAGAACAATGTTCAATAAATAAGTATACCAGTATGAACCCCAAAACGCAGGGAAATATAGGAAGAGGATGAAACTAGCACTGGAGGTGTTACAGGCTGCTCTCCTAATCAGAAAGGTGTACCAAACACGGATACTGCTACACAGGCAGAACTTGGTGTACTACAAGTCCCAGGATGGAATAAGGGACTGTACTGACAGGATGGACAACAGCACAAATTAGGTAAAGACAGGTGTAACAGTCTACCAATACCAACACTGCAAGCTGGAATATAAAGCGGAGCAACGGCTCAATACACACTGGAGATGACACACACTCAGTGGAATACACGCACAGTAAAACACACTGGAGATAAACAACTACACAGTGGTACAACAGACTGGCGGCTAAACACTCGAGCAAGATGGCAAATACTGCGAGGAGATGTTAAACACAGGAGAACTAACAATGAGCTCCACACACTGCTAGATGGCAAAAGCAGGTAACGCACACAACACGTGGCAGATCAAACACTCACCCGACAGGACGGAGCAATGTGAGATGGTAAACACATGCACGGTGCACTCAGGAGTGGGGTAGAGACCGGGACCTGTCCGGGGCTGAGGTCGCCAGTAGGAGTAGCGGACTACTCTCGCCGTGCACCTCACCACACAGGGGGTCAACAACAATAACAGAGAGTATCAGGAAAGCAAGGGGGTACACACCAGGAACACAGGGTATCAGGAGTATGCAAAAGCAATACACAGCACTCAGACAGTCAGCAAGCACGATCAGGAAACCAGACGCTATAACCGACACCTGTGGAACTGAGCAGAGGCTATTAAAAGGGAACTCCCCCAATCAGCAATGAGAACCTGACACACCTCCAGGGTTGATTACCTGACAGCTGGGGAAAAGTGCACACATAGAAAAACACCCTGCTACACCCTGCTAGTGTTATTCTTACGGAGTGTAACAAATAGTACTTTTACCATTAGTTTGATACCATTTTTTTCCCAAATAGTAATCGAGTTCCATTTACCCTTTTATTGTACTTAACACATGATGAAACTGCACCATCAACACTCACCCTCCATTCAGTCAAAATGCTGTATATGGCAAGATTGCGTAAAACTGTAAATCTCTCATTTTAATGTACCTATTTCAAGGTTATGTACAGAGCAAAAATGTTAACCAATGAATGTTGGGAATTATCCCCTAAAAGCTTATAAGCACTAAAATTTGTGGGCTGAATGCAGCATATTTTTTCCCTCAACATTCTAGGTTGCTGACATTTTTTCACACTGCTCATTTCTGCTAATCAATTGGAATGCATTCTGACACACCCAGACTGAAGAGAAACGACAGTCCTGACTAAGGGGTATAGGTTGAGTCCACAAGTAGGATTTCCCTTATAGTCACTGTACAGTATAGACGTTCCCTCAATCAATGAACTTATGAATACAGATTTTCAACTCCCCTGGCTGTTCAAGTCCATCCATAGATCCATTTGCTTGGGGATCTGATTGCATGAAAAATGAAAATCTTGTTCTTGGCCTATATTAGAAAAAATAGATGAACCTAAATGCTTGGACAGGATCCAGATTATATACTGTTAGGGCACATTTGCATGCATGCAACCTCCAGATGTTACGCTAGTGTTACATTAGTAACACTAGCGTATTAAACTTTGTTCCATACAAGCCCATTTCCTAGGAAATTAGCTGTGCTTCTCCACCTCCCGCTAAAATGTGTGTGGGGAAGCATGCTAAGTGTACAGTGTGGGAGGAGGCTCCCAAACTTATGCCGATCAGTGGTGGTTCGGACTGCTAATCCACACGATTTACTTAAGGCAAGCTTATGGCAGTGTAAGCTGCCATAAAGCCTGCACAAAAGAGGGGAGTGACAAGCGGCTTTCACTCCCCTTTTGCTGTTGAACGGTCAGACCCCCACACTTACGGAAAGCATGCAGTGGTCTGGATCCGATCCCTTATGTCTATTTCTCTGTGTCAATTATGGGAAGCTCCTGAAAATTCTTCTTCAGGTATATCTGAGACAGGAAGCATTCTCCGCAATAAAAATAATATTTCCGAAATACAGACGGCAAAAGCTCACCTGGAGTGCAAATGTTATTGCTATTACACTTTTTCTTTGCTAAAGGAAAATATTCATTATTTGCTTAAAAGCAGATCGGATCTCTTGACTTCTGAGACTATAAATAATAGGGTTGGACAATGGAGTTAACATTATGTATAGTAGTGATAGAAACTTTTTTTGATTGCCTATTGATGGAACTTCATATACTGCAATTAAAGACCCATAAAACATGATTAATACAAACAGATGAGAAACGCAAGTGGAAAAAGCTTTTTTCCGTCTTGTTATTGTGCGGCTCCTGAAGATACTGTGAAGAATTTTGACATAAGTGACAGATATGAGAATAAATGAGGATAAGGTTATCATAGCAGCCAAAGTGTAATCTTCTATTTCCAACAAATAGGTGCTTGAACAAGACAATGCCAACAGGGGAAAATGATCACAAAATATATGGTCAATAATTTTTGGGCCACAGAATGGCAACATATATATTTGGATAACTAAAATAAAAGCTATTAAGAGCCCTATAGCCCAAGACCAAAGAAGTAAAATGTTCACAAGTTTGATATTCATGATGGACATGTAGTGTAAAGGGTTACAGATGGCCAAATATCGATCATAAGACATAATAGTGAGAATGGAGCACTGAACTAATTCCGATGTAGAATACAGAAAAAGTTGAGTAATGCAACCTTCCAAGGTAATGGTGGATCCTTCTTCTAGTAAGACACGTAGCATGTTTGGAACAATAGTCAATGTTATCAAGATATCAGTTAAAGAAAGATGACTTAGAAAGATGTACATGGGAGAGTGTAGCTGGTGACTGGTTAATACCAAGATGATAATGAAGACATTTCCTGACAAAGTCACTACAACCGTAACGAGAAACACAAAGAAGACTGGAAATTTATACTGGGAAAAGTTCTGAAATCCAAGGAGTATAAATTCTGTATTTGTAGTGTAGTTTTCGTCTCTCATCTGTGAAAACAAATTCAAATAATATTAAAATGTCATGTATATGTATAAGCAGAGTGAGCGCAAACATTTTTCACATTTTGGTTGTGCGCATGTGCACACAGCACACTTCCATTATGGATCTTGAATCTCCAGATCAAGACCTTCGTAGTGGTGGTGCTTCCAATGATGGAGTGTGACTAGGCAGGCATGGAATTGTTAACTAAGGGCTTGGCTAATCCCATATATACTAGCCAGACTTACTATTTATGTAGCGTCCTGCAATTGCAACTTATTTTGCTTGTTAGGGGACTTTCCTTCCCTTGCATAGAAACATAGAATGTTATGACAGATAAGAGCCACATGGCCCATCCAGTCTGCTCAGTTGTACGCATGGGAGTTAGGATACAGCAAGGATTTGTTTTCTAATCTCCTCTGCTGCTTTGATGGGATTCTGACATTAGATGACTTACCCTATTCATGGTTTAGCAGTATGCAAGTTCTTCTCCTTTAAAATGATTATGTGGTTATTTTGCATAAAAGTTAGCGATCAGGTTTCTCTTAATGTGGGGATATTTCTGTTGATTATCCTGGAGGTTTTTATTTTATAAATAGTCATAATGTTGATGTAGAACAACAGCTGAAATACATATAGTAAGATAAATGAAATAGAAACAGCAATATTTTAATATATGTTCTTATTAAAAAGAAAAAAAAGCAGGATGTTTCATAACACACACAAATACACACACACACACACACACACACACAAATATATTTTCTAGTATATTCTATAGATTGTTATAATTTTACACAATTTCAGTAGGAAAGACTTATTCAATGGCAGGCTATATTTGTTTCAGTGCACATAGGGTTAAAATGTGTGTTGGAACATGCCTTTTATAATCCCCCTTTGAAGTATGATATGCCAACAGCAGGCAGGGAATTTATATATCTCTTTTAAGCTTTCACAAATAGATTATATAAAGCATGTTTCAGCAATATGACATGTTATTGCAATCACCCTTATGTTGTTTTTGATAAATGATCCTGATGAAGACAATATTCCATAGATTATAAATTTAAAAAGTAGGAAAAATAAACAATTTTTGTGACTATTCAAAAAAGAAGTTAACGGTGAAAAAGCTAGTAAAAGTCCTCAGCATAAAAGTGCCAATAATCAAAATTGTGTTATAACAAATTTGTGACCCACTGGGACACTTGCTCTTTGTAATGCACAAATTAACCCACACAGCAATGTTTAGCCTGCAGACATAAAATAAAACAAAGCAAACATTTTTGTGTTTACTTGCCCGATTTGTAGTAAATGTTTTGCCAGATTCTCTCAGTCATTGAGTCAGGTTGTTCAGCTTGTCAATGAATTCCCCTTCTGTCTATTAAGATGTTTTGCTTGGCTGGCACTTTAGCAAGAAAATTTAAGTAGATACAGAAATAAATTATCTATATAAAGCATTGTCGTATCTATCCATTGCAACTGAAAATAGACTGAGGTTTAATAGTTTAGAAATATTCTTATATAGTAAAGTAGTTTTATTTTATTTTTTTATGAGAAATATAAATTAATAAGAGTAATGTTTCCTTCAGTAGAAGACAAATGGATGTGAGCCAAGAGAGCTTTTTATCTGTTACTTGCGACTGCCTAGAACACATGGGAATTAAGACCAAGACCCTGAGAGGTTAATTAACAGTCGCAAAAGTTATAAAGGCTATAAAGTTATGTTTTTTTAAGTTTTAAGTTAAAATATTCTTCTATAAACTGAGCTTAAATAATTGCCAGGTTTTTTGGAACCCTGTTCTATTAGTTTCCTCTAGATTTTTGTTATATTTATTTATTTCTCATTATGAACGTGTAGGATCATAAAACGTGTAGTAAGTAGCGCAGTGGTAGATTGTTTCTACACAAGTTAAAGACCTATATCTGCCCCCCCCCCTTCAGGTTATGACAGGGAGTGGGTGTTTTAATTTTTTGTACACAAGCTAGGATTTAGGCACGGAAGTCCATTACGCACGGATTTGTAAATCGGACTTAGTGAAATACGTACGGAGGGGCATGGTTGTGTTTCTGTACATGCGTAGCTTAGTGAAAGTGGGTATGACTATGTTTGTCATGTATGCACATACGGAAGGAAAATATGCATGTAACTACACACGTAGACTTAAGGTTGCCCTATGGATGCGTAAGTCATGAAAACCCGTACTTTATACACATGCATCGGTGAATACGACCCATTATTATTATAGAAACATAGAAACATAGAAAGTAACTTCAGATAAGAGCCACATGGCCCATCTAGTCTGCCCAGTTGTTTATTCAAAACTATACTGACCCTAGACCCTATTTACCCTCAATTTAGTTTACAATTTAGGATATCCTTATATTTATCCCAAGCATGTTTAAACTGTTCTACAGTATTGGCCTCAACCACCTCAGATGGGAGGCTATTCCACTTATCTATCACCCTTTCAGTGAAGTAATTTTTATGCACATTTCCTTTGAATCTACCACCCTCCAGTTTATATTCATGCCCTCGTGTTCTATTACACCTTTTCTTTTGAAAAATGCTACCATCCTCTAGCCGGTCACAACCCTTAATGTATTTGAAAGCTGCAATCATGTCCCCCCTCTCCCTTCTCTGCTCCAAGCTATACATTTAGTTCCTCTAGCCTTTCTTGGTATGATTTGTTATAAAGGCCATGGACCATTTTAGATGCTCTTCTTTGCACAGTCTCTAATGTATTTATGTCTTTCTGGAGATATGGCCTCCAGAACTGAACACAGTATTCTATGTGAGGGTGTACCAATGATTTATCAAGGGGCATAACTACCTCCCTCTTTCTGCTACTAATTCCTCTCCCTATGCAACCAAGCATCTGACTTGCCTTTCTCATTGCTTTGCTACATTGCTTGGCTACCTTTAAGTCACAAGAAATAATGACTGCTAGATCCCTTTCCTCCTCGGTAGATTCTAATGTAATGCCATTAAGGAAATATTGAGCCTTTGGGTTTTTGTGCCCCAAGAGCATGATTTTGAATTTTTTGGCATTAAACTGCAGTTGCCACACGCCACACTCTTGACCATTCCTCCCGTCTACCTAGATCATCCCTCATTTTCTGTACCCCACCTGGCATGTCTACCCTGTTACATATCTTGGTGTCATCTGCAATGGTGTCATCCCCTCAATACCACAGGCAATATCACCTATAAAGATATTAAATAACACTGGTCCAAGTACAGAACCCTGGGGTACTCCACTGGTGACCTTACCATCCCCAGAAGAGATTCCGTTTACTACAACCCTCATATAGCTACTGCCATTCAAGAAATGGGATTTTGTCCTACAGGGTTCCCGTAGGAGCAGAACAGACGCCACCCGGAGAAAGAGGGAGAGCCTCACAGTAGGAGCGCCGGGAAGGAAGGCAAAAGACATCACAGGTTGTCAATAAGGGGGCAGATGGAGGCTGTCCATAAGGGGGCAAAGGGAGGCTGACATTAAGATTTCAGATGGGGATTGGCAATATGGGGGCAAATGGAGGCTGTCAATAAGGGGGCAGATGAGGCTGGCATTAAGG
>WWET01003288.1:75835-89241 GCA_011038615.1 Limnodynastes dumerilii | reverse complement strand
TGTGTGTGTGTCTGTATGTATGTGTGTCTGTGTGTATATTTTTTTTTTAATTATTATTTACATCACATCGAGCTATTTTTGACAAAAAAAAAGTTTCGTGCCATGCTACTTTTTGGTACCAGGTCTAAAATTCCTGTGGTTAATTGAAAATGTTATTGTGTGTTTTTGTTTATATTTTTTTTTTTTTTATTATTCTTTTTACATCGAGCTATTTTTGACAAAAAAAAGTTTCGTGCCATGCTACTTTTTGGTACCAGGTCTAAAATTCCTGTGGTTAATGTCATTGAAAATGTTTACCTCTATGAAATCTGCCCTTGCTGGCAAATATCCAGCCATGTCTCTAGAAAGAAGAGAATCAAATGTTGGTCTTGGTGGGTCCTCAGCAGCTGAAAAAGAACTTTACGTCATACGTTTTGAAAAGACAACAATCCAAAAATAATACATTATTGGTGCAAAGAAGAAAAAAAAACAAACAGTACTTATAATACAGACATGCACTAACGGTATGAACTACAATTTAATCAAACAATTGTACACAGGTCAAAAATTTGTTAATGGGTTAATGGTGCAGATCTCCATCAAAATGACTACTTCAACTGATTTAGTATAGCCCAAATATAATAACAGCAACTACATGTTAATTCACCTAAGCAAGTATGTTAAGTATAATCTGCATCACAGCAAATTTATAGTCATAATGGTAATTAATACCTTGAAATGGAACAGCTGTGTCCACATTCTTCTCTTCTTCTGCCTTCTTCATGTTGAGTAAAGTGCTTGCAAAGAGTGGGTTATTAATAAAATGTTTCATGTAGTGATTTTCACAGTCATCTTTTGTCTTTGTGCGCATTTGATTGGCTACTTCTTGCCTAGAAAAGAAAAAAGTTCGTAATGTGATATTTTTTGTTTTATTTGCATGACACTAAGTCCTAATAATGAACCTTTATATTTGAGCATCAAGTCTTGCCAAAATACTAGTTCTAACCTTAATTGTAGCCAGACCTCCAATAATGATTTACTACTCTCTAAAGGCCTGATTCAGACTTAATAAGGAGCTGGAAATTAAGAGAGTAAATTTAATCCTGGGCAAAACTATGTTGATTACAGATTAATTGTATTCTTTGCATGCAGGGATATATATATTTGAATTGCTTACTTCACACATATACTGACCAGCTTTACTATCACACATTATTTAGACTTGGGATAGCAAACATCACCTCTCAACTCTAATACTGTTTGCAACAGATGAAATATAACTCCCCCCTGCAATCACCATGGTTTAGCCCAGGAGTAACTAATTTCAAGCACTTACTTAAGTCTGGATCCAGCCCATTGATATTAGTATAGAAAACACAGTTGATATAATAATTGTAATGTTTAAAAAAAAAGAAAAACAAATGTATTTGTCAGGTTATTTTTTTTTACAATAGAATCATTATGTTAAAATGTGTTTTATTTTATATTTATTTTAGGGAGTAGTATCATGTGATATACATTTTTATTGAATGTTATGTGCTTTCCATATAAAAGGTTTACGTATTATTAATATAAAAGGATATTTCACAAATAAGTGATTTGTCTAAATATGGTTCATAGGATCACAGAAAGAGACATGTTTATTACAAAGTAAATTAATGTGAAATAACTACCATTACAATTGCAAGAACTACCACATCAATGCTTATAATTAATTAAATACATCTAAAAGTTTAAAATTTTAACAGCAATACAAACTTAAATAGAAAGAAATCATCTCCAGTGAGCAATTGCCAGATTTCTGACAACGTTCTATGTTCACGAGAAGAAAAGACTTACTGGTTGTGTCATGGGTACAGTTGATTGCATTTCTTGTATCTTCACAGTGTAATAGAATGAGAACAAAAAAAGGATCTATATTTATACAATCTTCTGGCATCTTGAGAGAAGTCATTGGTGAACTGTAGGGACCACTTAAAACTCCCATGGAGGTAACAGTTGTTAAGGGCAATAATAAATATAAATATAAAGATGCATTTTGGTTACCTTTATTATAGGTGGATACATGGTAATGAAATAATGTGAGTTCAAGTCATCTCTTATATTAATTATAGATTATTAGATTATTTCTGGTGCACCATCTAGTGTATTTATAAAAACATTTGGCAGATTTCCCAGTTATTCCCCACCTTCTGTGGGTTGCCAATTGTGGACATCTTTCCACACTGCACTTACCAACAGAAAAGCATTCTGATCACCTAGACTTCAGGAATGACACTTACGCCAGTGGGGCTGGGTTGAGATTGTAAGTGGCAGTTCCCTCTAAAACATTTTACAGTATCTGCTATTTTTCTTAACGTAAATTTGGCACGCCCACACGTAAGTATTTACGTGAGACATACGTGAATCACCCATACGTCCTAAATGACGCTACGTGAATGTGTGTATTTTCTATGGTGCGCATGCGCAGTGCGTTCAAATCTGCGAATTTACGTCTCACGCGTAAAATCGCGGAAATGCGTAGTTCTGGATCTACCCCATGGACCTTATTCAGACATAAGGGTGCTTTAAGAACACACAGAATAGCAAAAGTCTGCACTTATGTGGCAAGTGCACTCCCATGACACTCTCCTCTGACGGACAGAATTTAGCTGACTTCCGTGTCCATAGCTCTACCTTAATTCTCCATGCATATCACTGTGCGGACATAGCGAACGTACACGTGGTAGTGCCTAACCACACCCATTTTGTACAATTTAAATGCCTCCCCCCACCCACAGTAAGTATTCTCCCTTGTTCAGAATATAGTCACGCCCTGTCGTGTGGAGTTGTTCACGTGGAAATATTTACACCATACATAGCGAGGTCCGATGGGTTATATCTGTCACATGCATGCGCAGATTGCTAAAAAAAATGCCAACTTACATACACGGCATGCATATGTTTGCAAACATTATTAAGTCTGAGTCTACGGTCCATAGTTTCTATAATCAAGCCTTCCAAATAGATGTGGTTGAAGACCATTGCAATAAGCATAGATGGCATCTGCATAGATGACCAAGGACGTGGAGCGGCATACCTGTGCTTCCTGCCCTTGTCTCCCTTGATGGGAAATCCCAGACTCTCCGCTCTGTTATGGAGATTTGCCATTGATGATTTAGTACAGTGTTGCTTGCAACCATTCACCGGATTTTCCTCTAGTGCAGTTGATGCCTGCTTGTTGTACCCTGACACGGGTACCAAAACAGCATGTTTTGTTTGCAGTCCACAAAGTCTCTCCTTCCTTGGGGGTGCAGGCAGGCAGAGAAGCAGACACATTTATCTACATGCTTTGCACTGCCTCCTGAACTAACTGAAAAAGTTGCCCTATTCTTCCGCCGATATTGATGAGTGCTGATTTGGAGTTTTATCATTATATTTTCTATACTTCTTGATCCCCACTTTTCTGCACTTTCCTCTGTACTTGCTTCCATACATTTTACCCTGAGCTATTGGATGTTCTAAAATTTTGCCTCTTAAGCACCAATATATTGACTACTTATATATACTGCCTACCTCCCCTCAGACACCAAGTTACAGTGTGATGCACTTCTAAATACTAAAGTGCCATACTTTCAAATTTTTATTTGTACAATTTCCAGTCTTCCACCTTCTGTGTTCATTTAGCAGATTATTTACTATGCCTCCTAAAAAAGAGAAGTCATTCTCAATCCAAGGATTCACAGGCTTCATAAACACAGATGTTAAGTCTCAAACACCAAACCTCCCAATGGACTTGAATGCTAATTCTGAATCTGAAGCTCTTTTAATGGTAAAAGCATTGTACAAAATGTTGACGGTCCTCCATGCTGATTCATCCTGAGTTTAAAACTTCTATTAAGGAAATCTATTCCAACATTAATTAAATTGGCAACTGCATTGATCACTTGGATCAAAATCACCGAAAAAATATTAAAATTGGGGGTATCCCTACGTAGTTTTCAACAATGAGTTGGTGGACCATGGGCCAGATCCTAAGCTACATACACTGGCAATTTTACGCTTGTCGCTGACTTAAAATCAACATTTTGTATGTACTGCGATGTCACGCTACGTAACGCTGATCGTACGCAACTTCAGCCTAACTCCAAAAGAAAGGGTGTGTCTTCCATACGATACCCGGAATTACGCTTTGTAGGTGGAGGGAGGTATTTAAATTGTACAGTATGGAAAGGGTTAGGCCGTAACGTACATCAATGCATTACGTACGTCAGTACTTACGCTTGGAAAAGTTAAGGTAGGGTTTGGGAAAAATAATTTGAGTAAAGTACGTATGAGGGGGGAAAGTGCCTAGAGGAGTGCATAGTACTTACGATAACATAAATATGCTATGCCAATGTATGTAAAAAAACCTTAGGTCTGGATCTATCCCTATGTCCTTCATAAGTTGCTTCCAGATGCCAAAAAGCAAACAGGTGAATAATCTCCTAAGGAAGTCTCTCAATAACCTTCTTAAAGGGTGAATAGCTGGTATAGAGGTGTCTTGATTGGAGATCTCTTAAATGACTATCCCCGCCTCTGTGTAGTAACTCGAGCGTCTGGACTCTCGTCGTACAAAACGTACGCCCCTTGGGCGAAAAATACGCTGAAAATGTGCTCGCTGTACGCTCTTGTCCTTCGGACGACCGGAAGTTGTCATGCTGCACATGCGCAGTGCGTTTTTTCTCCCGGTTTTACGCTCCCGACTGGCGTACGCTCGCTTGCGGCCGTAGGTCTGGATCAGGCCCTATGTTAGCATCAAAGGAGGTCTCTGTTCAGACCTCTGCTGCTTCACATCCATCTCTGGTAAAGGCAGACTGGGCATGTGTGGGTAAGATCTAACTGATTTAGGTCCTTTAGAAACTGTTTGATTTGGACTTAAGTTTTAGTTCCTACAATATTTGTAATATCTCCAGGTACATGGAGTGCAATCCTTTTTTCTGTAGTTCATTCCTTATCCACTTTGAAAATTGTGCATTTCTTTTCAGGGGTAGCAGTCCTTTAACAGAGTTTGAGTTTGATCTTTTTGAAGTCTGAAAAGTGATTCACCCAGGTGAAGAGATTTTATTCAGCCTCTCATATTTACCTACTCTCATTTAGACCTTAATCTTGCTAATGAATGGACCCTACAACACTCTGGATAGATCCGCACCTAACTCATCTGTCCTGCCCCTAATCAGCCCCCTGTTTTTAGGTACCTTATGGCACATAAAAGTGCCATAGGGCTACCTTATCTTACCGTGCATAGTTTCCTTCTTAAGAAGGAAACTATGCACGGACAATGCCTCTTCCTGCCTCCTCCCTCCCTCCATGGTTAATCTAAATTACTCCCCCCTCCAACTTCTAACTAATTCCTCCCTGAGGTGGCATAAGCAAGCCTCTTTCCTATTAAACTACTCTGTGTGGCAATCTACGTACCTAACTGGTACGTAGATTGCATATTTGTACTACTGCGCATTCGCAGTAGGTACATTCTTTGAAATATGCACATAAGAAGCCAAAGCTTTTTAGGCGTGAATCCGGTCCTCTATGTTTATCGATATTTTAGCCAGAACTTAGCCCGATCATGACCTAGGTGACTAGGACATGGGATGCCCCGAGGAATAAGATGCCTCTTTAACCCTGATGGTTTCCTAGCTATATATTAACTAATGTTAAGAATAAGCTTTCAGTAGCCCTTTCTGTGTACCTAAACCATAACCTCCCTGAATAAAAGAATTCAATTATCCACTGCTGTGACTGTTTTAAGAGGCATTTTTATTAAATTTGTGAGTTGACACAGACACCAAAGTTTTCTATCTCTATAACTCTTTGGACTAAATTCTCACTTTTAGAAGATGAAATACTGACATCCAATGTTACCCACAGGGTCCTGGGCATATTTCAGCTAATGAACAGCATGGATTATCAGGGCTCTTTTCTCGTTTTTGATGTGGAGAAGGCTCTATCTTCATTGGGGCTACATGTGTGAGGTCCTTTTCTTGCCCTTTCTTTCCTGGTACTGGTACCATCCTCCATCTCCCATTTTTTAGGTTAATATGCATTCTTAATAGCTGAACTCACTAGCTTGACCTGTTGATGGATGCAATATGAGATCTCCTCAACAGGATTTAAAATGTCTGTCCTTCCAAATTGTATAACTTTTCTGTATTGTTTCCTACCTTCTCCCCAACACATTTCTTGTATAACCTGTGGACTCCTGTGGTAGCTTTTGTTTGGTGAAAGCATCCTTCTAGGTTGTGTCTCCCAAAGAAGTCAGGTAGAGTTTTGCTTTCAGACCTAACAGGATGCCAGGAAACTTGCATTCTAGCTTCCTCCCTTTTGGAACTAAGGTTTGGGTGGATATGGATATATCCAGGTGGGTACGATGTAACTTGGGCAAACATACATACTTTTTTTTTTCTTTACAGTCGCAGTATAGTTTAATAAAAATACCACATGCAAAGCATTAATACACTGTATTTCAGTCTCCTTCCACCTTTGATGAGAGTTATGTCTTGATGGAGTTCATAGTCGGCCTTCATGCATGGAACAGCGGTATAGCGGTATTTTCAAAAAGGTTTAACTGGAAGCAGTTGTATGAGAAAAAAAAACAACAGAGGGCATATATTTTCTGACAAAATAATCTTATTTTTTATTATATTAATTTTGCTTTTATTTGTTTGGGGGAAGTCTGATAAAATTTGTGCTGATGAGCACAGTTGTAATATTCTCAAGTTACAACTTACAGTTTTATTGAATGTTATTTGCACTCCATATAAAATATTTACAATATATTATTTCAAATGGCTATATTAAGAATATGTGTGTCTAATTATTGTTTATAGGTCAACAGAAAGAGCTATGTTTAATGAAAAGTGAATTTAATAAATTAAAAGTAATTTTAAAAAAAGGACTGTTGCAAGGGTGGTGGGAGTCGCAGCCGCAAAATGTTTTTTTTTAGTAGTAGAGACAGCCAAAAGCTAATTTTTTTAAAAAAAAAGAATGGGTATGTATGGTGATCGGCATACTTACTTATTCATTCTCTGGAAAAGCCGCCACAGACCCATTGCACCTGCCGCAAACCTGCCATACCAACCAGAGAAGTGAGTAACACTCTCTGGAGAGTTTTAGAGTTAGTTTGCCGAGAAAGGAGTTTTATGGTTAGGCTGCAAAGATGTGAGCTTTAAGGTAATAAAAGGGGGTGGTTAGGGTTAGAGTAATGGAAGGGGAGTGTTATGGTTAGAGTCATGGAAGGAGATTCTTAGGGTCAGGCTGCAAGGAGAGGAGTCTTAGGGTCAGGCTGCAGGGAAAGGAGTCCTAGGGGCAGGTTACAGGGAAGGGAGGGTTAGGGTAATGGAAGGGGAGAGTTAGGCAAAAGAAATTAATTATCCAGCCAGTTAGTAATTGGCTGGGAGAGAACAGATCTTTCAAACAAGGGCCATTTGCAGTGGTGACCCACTCCCTGCAAGGGCTATCCTATCAATGTGTATGATTGATTAAGGCATTTTAGAAGTATATGGTGGAGATATGGCACACGTAACAAGCTGGCTGGCCTGTAACGTACAGACCAGTGTACGTAACTAAAGTTATGTACCCCGCCCGGCATGCTAGTATAATTATGATGTGTGGATGCGCACATCATAACTGCCAGGGGAATTACCTGCGCAGATTGCGTAATTCCCCTGGCATCCGTAGACCAGGAGCTGGGCCGTTATTTTCACATTTTTGCCATATCAAAAGCATTTTGAATATTTACATTTAAAAAGTTTGGCTTGCAATCTGCTTATTTGCTTTTTCACAACTAATCTGATCTCCTGACTTCTTAAACTATATACTATAGGGTTAAGCAAAGGCGTTATAAAGGTGTAAAGCAAGAACATGCTTTTGTTGAGGTTTGCAGAGTAGATATGGGAGGGTATGAAACTGAAATTAAAGAGGCATAGAATATGGTGACCACAAGGAGGTAGGTTGTGCAGGTAGATGTGACTTTCTGTCTTGCTCAGACAGAAGGTGTCCTCAGAATGGTTAAAAATATACAAACATAAGTAAAGAATATGAAAGAAAATGGAACAAAAGTATCAATCACAGCAAGAACAACATCTTCTAATTTTACATTGTAAATACTAGAACAAGAGAGTTCCAAAAGTGCAACTGTGTCACAAAAGAAGTGGTCAATTATTTTCTTTCCACATAATTGTAACATATAAATGTGTGCAGCTGAACTGATGGAAGCCATAGTGCCAGTAAACCAAGACAAGAACATAAGATGTTTCTGAAGTCTTACGTTCAAAATAGAGTTGTTACGCAGTGGGTGGCAAATGGGAAAGTAATGATCATAAGACATCACTGTTAGAATAAAACACTCCACAGTTTCAGCTACACAAAAAAGGAAAAGCTGAATAATGCAAGGACCCAAGGAATAGTGGCATCTTTCTTCGTTAGAACATGACACATTGAGGGTTCAACGCATATTGTAGGTAATATATCTGTTGTAGCAAGGTATCCAAGAAATAAACACATTGGAGAAAAGAGCTGTGAACTGACTGATATCAGTGTGATGACAATGAAGAAACACAATATGGATAATTTAAAAGGTAGATATAAGTATGGTATGTAATCAGCCCTCCACCAGCTGCTCGGTAAGGATTATTAAACATTATACACCAATACCTCAGACAAATCTCTCGTAAAAATCGGGGGATTTCAAATTGACACAATACAAATATAATCACAGCACACAGGCGCTTTAAGAGTTACAAAAAACAGTCTCTTCTTATAGTTCTTAATTCTATAGAGTAACAGTTCCTTCATATATTCCTATGTTTTCCTATTGTTTCTTAATGATGTCTCCAGATATATCCACACCTCAAAAAAGATTAAAAAAAAACCTCATGTAGCACTGTCTGGTACAGGGAATACTTTAAATGGTAATCTACTTAAATTCAATTCAAAATGTCAAGCTTCTCATATAACTTTTACCCTCCTCACTTTTTTTTTCTTCACAGGTGAATCCTCACCCAAAATGACAAAATAGGGACAGCAAAATAGTGCAGCACCTCCATAAAACTGGCAAGTATAATATTTATATTCTACCCACATTTAGATTTCTTTAGCAATTTTATCCAATAAATGTTCTTAGCTCTTTCATCGACTCCTTATGTCCGGCACTCTGCTAACTTTGTTGTTCGCATTGGGTCCTATATGGATACTACTTCTCAGGCAAACAAAGAGAGAAATTCTGTGCAGCACCACTTAGATTAACATCTATCACCTAGAGCCTTTGTATTCACACTTTCACTTCTTTTATCATTGCTCGTAGAAATATCTGGTGATGAATCCTTATTTCCTCCTCGATATAAATTTCGGGATATATTTTCTTTTTAAGGATCACCCAGCTGCAGCACTAACTGCACACCGATTAGCTCCTTGTGCTCCACCGCCTCCCAGACACTGCTCGACCTGCCCAATGGTTTACTCGTATGCAATTAATAAACTTTTTCTCAAAAAAAAAATGTATTCAAATAAAACAATTCAAAACATCTTGTCCAATTTATAGTTTTCAATAAACAAATGGGCAGACTAGATGGGCCATGTGGCTCTTATCTGCCGTCACTTTCTATGTTTCTATGTAATTTAATTTCCAATAAAAAGTTAAAAAGACAATTTTTTCACCCCTAACGAGGGACGGAGGTTCCCCACACTTAGATGAAATACGATCTGTCTCCTAAGCTGTACTATCCACAGTAAGTGTACAGAGAATAATATAGAGGAATTAATAACAAAGGTACCGGGGTTGCGCTGAGTGAGAAAATATGAAAAATAAAATAAAAATCGTGAAATAAATAAAAATAGAATGTAACAAACCAGGGCAGCTTCTATCTAAACATAAAGAGGATCTACCAATCCCCTAATTGGAAATACTTAAAATAGATAAATATGTATGGATAAAAGCGCTCCAAAGACAATCCCTATAGTGTTGGTGAAAGACTAAACAGTGGTATGTGGAACCCTTTCCACTTAATAACTTAGGACTGAATCCTAAGATCTGATTGTGCTGCAATAGAATCTCTGAGTGTGTCAGCCATACGAATCCATACCTACACAGTACATTGAAGTTCTAAACCCCTCCCACTTGAGAGCACAACTCGCTATCAGAAGCATGATGGAAGTATCAATAGTTTGTCTAGATCGAGCAGTTTGTTAAAACTCTGATTTTCGGATGTGACTGCACAGAAACTGGCCAGTTACCGGAAGTCTGAACACAGGACCGGAAGCAGAGGCTTCTTAGGTGTGTAAGTGGCCGATTCATGCCACTGGGCATGTGTAGTCATTGTGACTATGCAATCTACATAGCCCTTAGGCACATAAATGAACTACGTGGGGTCTTAAAAGACCGCAAGTAGTTTTTTACGTGAAAGTAGGCGTGCCATGGCAGCCTGTGGGGATAATTAAGTAAAGTGGGTGGGGGGGAGATGTGAATCCAGTGCTGCTATGATCCACCCACACTTCCTGTCCTTCCTTTCAGCTCAGCACAGCTCTGTTGAAAAGTAAAAGTAGACGCCTGAAGAAGAAGAAAGAAAGAACGAAAGTGAGAAGCAGCATTAGTTGAATAGATTCAAATTCTCCTTCACTCCGGAACTTAGAACAGCGGGACTATAAAGTCCGGACCGCGATACATGCTGCACAGATCTTGAGAAAGGGCTTGTGAGGCCCGAAACGCGTCGATCGGCAGCAGAGGATCGGTTACCCAGGGTGAGGACCGGACGCTGTGGAGGCCGTAGAAGAAGCAGGAATCCCGGGATTGTCATCTTCACCTGCCATCCAGCGACTCACACACTCACGGACTTCACTTAGCGGTATTGACATTGTTTTATATTTTTTTATTTGTTTTACTTGAAAATGTATTAAAGTGAGTATTTTCTCTTTTTCCTTGGGCTGTTTGCTTTGTTTATTACGAGCATTGAAGATCCAGCTACAGGAGCACGTCGTCCCCGGGTCCCCCTCCCCCTCCCTGTTCCACATACCACTGTTTAGTCTTTCACCAACACTATAGGGATTGTCTTTGGAGCGCTTTTATCCATACATATTTATCTATTTTAAATAATATAGAGGACCCTTAATTCAATGACACTATACAGGGAAAAAGAAAAACAGTATATACTAAGGTGGAGGTTTCACTCCATGACCCTACCTCTCGACGCATTTTCAAGGAGAAAAGGAGCGGCCCAAGGACAGAGCCCTTGGAGAAACCAACAGGGAGCGGAGAGAGAAGGGAGGAGGAGCTTGGGGTGGAAACAGAGAAGGTGCTATCAGAGAAGAAAAATCAGAAGAGAGCAGTGTCACTGAGACCAAAAGAGCGAAGGGTTTGGAGCTGAAGAGGATGGTCAATGGTGTCAAAAGCAGCAAGCAGATCGAGAAGGATGAGGGCCACTACTCCACCCTTTATTTATTTTTTATCTGAAATATAAATAAACTGTAAAAAAATGTTTTGTAAAAATTACTGCAGACACCCTACAGTACTGTGCATTAGTTCTGTATATATTTCCAGCAGGGAGCTGGATCCTAAGGTTCCAGGCTTCCGTGCGGAAAGCCTTTCCAACTTCGGGTTGGGATGACCCATTTTGCATACAGCGTTTATGCATGGTGGTAGGGGGACCATATATAAATTGTACAGTAAGGGATTGGTTAAGCCCTTATGTAAAAGTGTTAGGGCCAGATTTACTAAGCTGCAGGTTTGGAAAAGTTGAGATATTGCCCATAGCAACCAATCAGATTTTAGCTGAAAATTTTCTAGGATGTAAAAAGAAAGTAAGAGCTAGAATCTGATTGGTTGCTATAAGCAACAGCTCCACTTTTCCAAACCCGCAGCTTAGTAAATCTGGCCCCAAGTCCGTGGGGTCAGTGTGTATCCTTTAAAGTAGGGTCCTGTGTTCAGGAACCGGTCCATTGCTCTTAATTTTGGGAGCAGTGATGCAAAACTGAATAATATTTCATCCAAAAGTATGGAAATGATGAGAAAATCAGTGAAGATCCGATCTAAATTCCCAATGGTTTAGCGTTTTTGACAGAAAAAAATGGCTAGCATATTTACATGTTGTTTGTTAGATAAATATTTTACAATTATTCAAATATTAAAAGCTGGAAATCTATTTATTTGTTTTTTCATAACTGATCTGATCTCCCGACTTCTTAAACTGTATATTATAGGGTTAAACAAAGGCGTAATAAAGGTGTAAAGTAAGGAGAGGATTTTGTTAAGGTTTGCAGAGAATGCATGGGAGGGCAAGGCGTATACTGAAATTAAAGAGCCGTAGAATATGGTAACAACGAGAAGGTGGGATGTGCAGGTTGAGGTGGCTTTCTGTCTTGCTGAGACAGTAGGTGTCTTCAGAATAGTGGAAAATATACTGACATAAGTAAGGAATATAAAAGAAAATGGTACAAGAGTAACAGTCACAGCAATAACAACATCTTCTAATTTTACATAGTAAATACTAGAACAAGAGAGTTGCAAAAGTGCGACAGTGTCACAAAAGAAGTGGTCTATGATTTTGGTTCCACAGAATTGTAACAAATAAATTTGTACAGCTAAACTGATGGAAGTCATAGTTCCTATAAACCAAGACCAGAACATAAGATGGTACTGAAGTCTTACATTCATAATAGAGTTGTAATGCAATGGACGGCAAATGGCCAAGTAACGATCATAAGACATCACTGAAAGGATGAAACACTCCACCGTCTCAGAGACACAAAAGAGGAGAAGCTGAATAATGCAAGGAACCAAAGAAATAGTGACTTCATTCTTCATGAGAACATGAAACATTGAAGGTGCAATGCATAACGTAACCAATATATCTGTTGTAGCAAGGTGTCCAAGGAAAAAGTACATTGGAGAACGGAGCTGTGGACTGGTTGACACCAATGAAATGATGAGGAGATTGCTTATTAAAGTCATGGTAAAAATCCCAAACAAGAAACAGCATATGGGCAATTTAAAAGAGTCGAGATGCTGGAATCCAAGGAGAAGGAATTCTGTGGACAGCGATTCATTCCAGATAAACGTGGTCTATAAAAACAACACAAACATTTTAACACAATTATTAATAGCAAAAAGTGGTAAATATACAGAGGCTTATTAACTGTACTGGTTTTGAAGTGGTGTATTTTTCCTAAATTTTGAGCTGATCCAGAGGTTTTGTGGAGTGGATGAACAAATTCATGGTTCCCATACCCTCCAACATGACCCTCTCCATTCGGTACAAAATACACTGCTCCTGCTCTTCCTTCCTAATCTCTGATTGCAGTCACCTGTGTTACACACCTTTCTATTCAAATAACACAGGTGACTGCAATCATTTTAGGAAGGAAGAGCAGAAGCAGAGTATTTTGTACCGAATGGAAGGGGTCATGTTGGAGGGTATGCA
>WWET01003288.1:56961-75327 GCA_011038615.1 Limnodynastes dumerilii | reverse complement strand
CGGAGGAGGGGGAGGGGGGGGGGGGCCCATGTGCAAATCCTGCACACGGGCCCCCTCACTTCTTAAAACGCCCCTGTATGGAACCACACACATAGATGCAGACACAGATGCATAGATAACCTTGTGTCCGACTTTCTGTGATCACTACTGTTCTGCACATCCGCAGTGCAGAATTCCGGTGCGCTTTCACCTAAACAATAGATGGAAGTGCAGCTCTGAATCAGCTCTGTTGTGTGTGCTCTTAAACATTGCATAATTGCATTAATAGGCTTATATGTAACTCACTGCAATAATATTTTGGACCTAATCCAGAGTATTTTTATACCACCCCATCCCCATCAATATAAATAAATAAAATAATTAAGATAACGCACCACTACAGGGCATATTGGTGCTTGTATATCTATATACTCTGACATTCCCACGCTGTTAGAGGTTTCAAATGTAGGCCAGTGCCAGCATATCTGTCATTAGCAGCGGGATGTCCTGGCAGTAGGACATGTATCGGCATTTGTAACAGGGTTTTTTGATTTTGCCAAGACTGCCACAGGATTAAAAGCTTGGAAGAGCACAGCTTCATAAAGCTATACCCCTACTTGCAGTCATAGTGACAGTGGCAAAAAAAGCCATCTGGAAGCATTGGACAGTTTCCTCTCCTCCTCAGTTAAGTTTGGTTAAGATGCTAACAATGGACACATTATATAATGATAGAGGGGACACCTTGTCTGATCTAGACACGGGAGTGACACCTTTTAATAAGAAGTGGGGTGTATATAAAGACTCTTTGTATGATCAGCAGCAATCTCATATCCTCTCGTTGTTCTCGTCCACTGAGTGGTTTTTATTTAGAAATAGTTCAGTTACTCAATTAGAACATAAGGATGATCCGATTGAGTTGCGAAACCTTGGATGGAGGGGCATGGAGGACGACACCAGACCTTCCAAGTCGAAGACTGTCTTTTGGTATGTTTAAATCCCATTTTTCAACTTTCTAGAATTCTAGAATTTGCTGTGCTGATAATTAAAGGTTTGATGAAACGGAGGAAAAGTTTACATATATGGCCATAGGCTGACTTAAAAGGTGGTGGTGGGTAGGCTCGAGACCTGTGGCTTAGTTGGGTTAAGTAGATAGTAAATTGCTATGTTGCTGGTTTAAAAAATAAATAAATAAGAAATCCTAATCAGCATGTGTTTTATTCTGAACAACCTCCTGTCTAAATACAGGAGAATAAATAAGGAAACATTTGTGGGGTGGGACATGCACTGGAATGTATTTGAAGTACCTGGAAGGGCTGCCTTGAGCACCTTGAGAAGGTTAATGCAATGTAACTTTATTGTGCTTTGTATGTTCATGCAAAATGTCTGTTTTGTTTGCTATGTCCTATTCTCACAATAAAAACAGATTAAAAAAAAAAAAAAAGCTTGGAAGATTGGATCCTGTATAGAGAACGTTCTCTTTCAAGCTTGTAAATATGATTTTATGTATGTTTTAATTTTTATATTAATTTTTTTTTTCATGCATTCGGCTGGCCCTTTTGTTAATAAATTATTACTGGGGGAAATTACAGGGTGCAGCAGACCCTAGATGGCAGTGCATCCTGGAGCTTGTAGTTCTCCAAGTGCCAGCATGGCCTGGCATCC
This sequence comes from Limnodynastes dumerilii, assembly GCA_011038615.1. Taxonomy (NCBI): domain Eukaryota; kingdom Metazoa; phylum Chordata; class Amphibia; order Anura; family Limnodynastidae; genus Limnodynastes; species Limnodynastes dumerilii. The sequence goes on along the minus strand of WWET01003288.1, from coordinate 73,686 downwards.
ATGGACATACTGATGCTTGTAGTACTACATACATCAGCAAACCCTATGTCAAGAAGTGTTTTTTTATTTGTTTACTTGTTACTTTATTCATAAATATACTTTTTACATTTTAATATTTATTTTTTTATTTATTTTTTTCACTTTACCGTGCCTGCATCTGGGATGGTGTAAGCTTTATACGGAAGCACAGGTGGAATGGACAGATACATGAGAAAAAACACCCCTTTTTTCATTTAAATATTGTTAAACTCCCAGATCCAGTAGCGCAGTCCTGTCAGATATGGACATAGTTGGATAGGCAGCTGTTGGATGCGGAAACAGTCGGATGGACAGCCATGTGCCCATCTTTCTGTGCTCTCTCCACATTGGGAGCTCATTTTGATCAGTTCCCTTATACTGTGTGTAGATAAAATATTGATGGTTGCCACAATATTACTGTATGGGTGTAATCTGATATTACACCCATATTTTGGACATAGTTAAAATGGCAAAACACATATTTGAGAGCAATAAATTGATAGGTGCAAATGAATAAAAAAGCTTCATTCAAATCTTGAAGGTTAGAAAGCATATACATTTATATATTTGTTGTACTGTACTAACTTAGATTTTATATACATGTATATATTTTTTGTACTGTACTAACTTAGATTTTATATAAATGTATATATTTTTTGTACTGTACTAACTTAGATTTTATATAAATGTATATATTTTTTGTACTGTACTAACTTAGATTTTATATAAATGTATATATTTTTTGTACTGTACTAACTTAGATTTTATATAAATGTATATATTTTTTGTACTGTACTAACTTAGATTTTATATAAATGTATATATTTTTTGTACTGTACTAACTTAGATTTTATATAAATGTATATATTTTTTGTACTGTACTAACTTAGATTTTATATAAATGTATATATTTTTTGTACTGTACTAACTTAGATTTTATATAAATGTATATATTTTTTGTACTGTACTAACTTAGATTTTATATAAATGTATATATTTTTTGTACTGTACTAACTTAGATTTTATATAAATGTATATATTTTTTGTACTGTACTAACTTAGATTTTATATAAATGTATATATTTTTTGTACTGTACTAACTTAGATTTTATATAAATGTATATATTTTTTGTACTGTACTAACTTAGATTTTAGTAATTTTTATGAAAAAAAACTGCAGTTGATATCATAACTGTGAGTGAGAGGGGATTTTTCTGCAGTTCCCATTTAGAGAAACCAAAAAAGAAAAAAAACACAAGCTGCAATCACAGCAAGAAGAAAGAAAATTTCAATATGAGTAGTATATTAATTCACTAAATTCAAACCCAAGCGGCAACCAAGTGGAAATTTTGAAAAAAATACTTTAATATTCTAAAAAACACAAATCAACACATTTAAAAACCATAAAATATTATAATCCTGAGTATATATAAACCTGGATACACATGTATCAATTTGTAGAAAGCTGTGAGGCAACTTGAATTTAGATTTGCGCTCTCCTTGATGTTGCAATATTCCACTGTGCACAGTAATTATAATCCTCCTATAAACAATGATGGCAACAATGTCACAAGTTATAAAGTGAGATGGAGAGTTCCCACTCAATCACCAAGTGAATGTATGCAGACTGATATCACAGAAGTATCTTTTCAACTCAGTGCAATGCCGTACATGCACATTCATTAGTGCTTGTCCCTGCACTGGAAAGTTACTCCGTCTCCTCTGAATAAAATTAGTGTAGAATCCACTATGTGGTAGTTACCCTCTTCCGTTACTCTGGATCCGAGGGATTACACTCCCGCAATCCTCCTGTGATTGTACTCAGACCCCACGTGATGGGACCAGGATATTAGCCAGATGGAAGTAGTGGACAGCCTCCAATCAGCAGAGGGACTCGTGCGGAGGGGGTCACCGTGTGAACACCAAACCAGTGCCTCTGTGCATACGAAGGGGAGAGCAGTCTCTCCAAAGTACAGGTGCCTCGTGCAGCAAATTCTCAGGTACTCAGTTCAAATGAATCTCGCGCTTACGCGTTTTGTCCCGCCCTCGGGACTTTTTCAAAGCATTATGGGTTGTCCTGGTTTTCACATCCTTAAGTACTCATTTCACATATGTTCATAATTATAACGTGCATAATTATTGAATTTCGTTTTGTTTTATACTGTACAGGATGCTAGGATTCCAAAAGAGATCTTTTCATTATTGTTAAACGTTTTATAGAATTTAAAAATTGTGTACAAATTATATTAATATTTAAACATGATGTAATCCACTTGGATGCCTATCATTATAACGGGAATTGCATAAAATATATACTCAATAATAACAACAAGGTTATTTTCCTTTAGGGAACAGAAAAGTACTTCTTATTCCTTTACTTTTTCATATAATATTCTAAGGGATATGATATATCATGTATAAATAAAGCAAGAGAATAAAAATAATATAACAAAATACATGTGTACATGAAAATAATCCACAAATACTATACACTTTATAATGGAGTTTTTTATCCACATTACATATTTTAGCATAAAAATGTGATCAAATTAGACATTTAGTAAATAAGTAAGTCTTTTACGTAATAATGGCCCATGTTCTAGAGATATTTGTCAAACTACAGTAATCTGCTCATTAATTCACAGATTAGTTTATTTACTTCTTTTGTCTTTCAACCATAGGAAAGCAGGTTAGGATTCAGTTAAAATCAATATAGGGGTGTAACTCCAAGTTGACGCCAAAACCGATTCTTAAATATTTAAGACTTTCCAATTTCAATTTTTGTGAGAAATGCTTATCTTTATAATGGCGTCAAATTAGGGCTATATCATCTTTTGCACCTAAATCCCGTTGGGGGTATATTGGGAAATAACATTTTTGAACAAATTTTGCAGGAGTTATGTTCTCACGCTTTTTATTAGCATATATAGGTGGCAACACCGATTTTATCACATGCATCAAAATTTATATGGTATATATATTCATATGACAGAAAATCAAACAAAACTAAAATTCTAATCAAACACTTTTGAATGTAAAATTCTAATAATTAAAATAAATGCACCTTCATGAATACTACATATAGGGTTATAGAATCTCTGTCTAATTCAAAAACCTGTGTCTTTGAATTCTATTGTATCATTGAGGCCCTCTGGATATAAAGTTTACAACTAAAATATCCAGAAGGCCTCACGTTGACATAAGGTGGTAAAGCGGTCACCTCCTCTGTCTCTCAGACTAATATGTTCAACCCCATATAGATGGATGTCCTTGGGGTTTCCATCATATATTCTAGTCATATGTTTGTATAAATTGTGTGTAGTGGCTTTTTTAATAATCTGGCCTCTGTGCTCACGAAACCTATCCTTCAGCTTACGCGTAGTCCTGCCCACATATTGTATGTGGCAGGTACATTGTAAAACGTAGATGACATTATCATTGTTTATTAAATAATTATTTATTTTGATTATGTTAATATGAGTTTTCTTATTTTTAGAGGGTTTAAGCATTATTTGCATTGTTTTGTTTTACTTTGAATACATTTTTGTGTGTTTTCTGTAATTTTTGTACTAATGAATAATTATATTTGTATATTTAATAATTATTGTTTTATTATCTTCTTTGCTCTTTACATATAATTAATTCAATTAAAAAGTGAATGAAAGTGGAATAATATAAAGCTTTATCATAAATGTTTTAGCTAAGTAAAGGCATTTTAGAAGTACCTTCATTTGTTGGAGTTGAGGGTTCATCTTTTGAGATCAAGAAATGCAAATTCATTTAGAAATTTTATGTAAAAATACATTTTCTCCAGTGGTCAATTGTCCTCATTGTGACATCAGTCTAGGCTTACAAGAAGAAGGTAGTTACTGGAAGTATCATGGTTACCATTGTTTGCGCCTTTTGTATCTCTCACAGTATAATAATAAAAATAATAATAATAATAATGGATCTGTATTTATACAATCTACTGGCATCTTGAGAAAAGTTATTTGTGAACTGTAGGGACCACTCAAACTCCCATGGAAGTAACAGTCATTAAGGACAAAGATTGTTTTATTTTTATTTCTTTATTTAAAAATATATAGACTTTGCATCAAAATTCTTAACATTATTAAACTATATACTAAAACCTAGCTTGATTTTATTGTTAGAAGAGAAATGCTTTTAAGATGTGATGCAAAACACAAAGGAGCAAAGCTTAGTTTAGCTGTGCCCACTAGCCAACTTCAGAAGGGTCTGAGGAATGCTTTTCTGCTATTATTTGTATGAGGGAAATAAATAGGGGATAAATATAAGGGTATCCTAAATTGTAAACCAAATTGCGGGTAAATAGGGTCTAGGATCAGTATAGGTTTAAATAAACAAATGGGTAGACTAGATGGGCCATGTGGCTCTTATCTGCTGTCACTTTCTATGTTTCTATGTTTCTATTATTATGGTGACACGGGGGACCAGATGAGACATTTATTTATCTGGTTAAGAATTGGTGGCTAATTGGTCTGGTAAAGTTGATTATAATGTTTAGTTAAATAGATCCCGAGATATTTAATTTTCTTCCAATCCCAAACAAAAGGGAAAAACTCCCAAACAAAAGGAAATAATCGTTCCAGATTTTGCTGCAATTCAGGGGATAGATAAAAGTCTAAGACTTCAGTTTTTTGTGGATTCATTTTGTAACCAGAATATTTGCCATATTCATCTATCTCCGCCAATACCGCCGGAAGAGAAGAAGAGGGGTCGTGTAAAGATAATACGTCGTCCACATATAAAGCAATTTTATAGACTGACTGACCCACCAATATTCCCTGAATATCCGAGTTAGAGCGGATCCGTATAGCAAGGGGTTCAATTATAAGCACGAAGATTAGTGGAGACAATGGACAGCCCTGCCTAGTTCCATTTGTAATTGCAAAAGGGGTAGAGGCTATTCCATTTACCGTTACTGTGGCCGAAGGGAAATCATACAATGCTAGCACTCCCTGTAAGAATCGACCCGAAAATCCCATCGACCTTAAAATCCCATCTAAAAACGACCAGGAAACACAGTCGAAGGCTTTTTCAGTGTCTAAAGCCATAAGTAATGCAGGGGATTTATGTTCTTAAATAGAGTGGATCAGGTCCACAGCGCATCTGGTGTTATCCAGTGCTTGTCGCCCCAGTATGAACCCAGTCTTGTCAGGATGAATTAAATGTGGGAGAAGGGGGGGTTTAACGCAAAGCTAAAACCTTAGCAAAAAGTCTCAAGTCCACATTTAGCAAAGAAATTGGTCTATAATTACTACATAATGAGGGGTCCTTTCCTTCCTTTGGGAGGACAATGATATTTTCTAGTGTGGATTCTCGAGCAGATCGGGAACCATTCAAAACTGCATTGAAGTGACCTACCAAGGAAGGGGCTATGGTGGAAGCGTATTTTTTATAATAATAAGTGGTGAAGCCATCCGGGCCTGGGGCTGAAGAAGCTCTCAAAGATTTAATGGCACTTAATATTTCTTCTACCATAATTTATCTATTAAGAGCAACTTGAGTTGAGTAGGTGATAGAGAAGGGAGATGTAAGGAGTCAATATAAGTATGTAAATCATTTGCTAGTGAAACTGGTGAGGGTTCAGAGTCTTGTAAATTATATAGTTTGCTATAAAAGTCCTTGAAGATTTGAGCCATCTGTAGTGGGTCAAAAGTAGGAGGAGATTCAGGAGAGATCCTCATTTCATTTATCATGGACAGAGCTTGTTTATTACGTAATTTATTGGCCAATAAGGTATCAGCCTTATCAGTTTTATCATAGTATTTTTGACGTAATTTTTTTAAGGTGGAGGCTGCCCTATGAGACAATATAGTGTTGATTCAGTTTTATCATAATATTTTTGACGTAATTTTTTTAAGGTGGAGGCTGCCCTACGAGACAACATAGTATTGATTTGTCCTTTAAGTGATGAAATGTGCTCTAATAAGGTCGGACTGGGGGACATTGGGAGTTGCAATAATAAGGAAGTCAATTGAGCTTCCAACACCGAGAGAGAAAGGGCAGCTGATTTGCGTAATGCTGAAGTTTTGCTCATAATTTGACCCCGAATCGTAGCCTTATGGGCCTCCCATATTGTCCCAGGGGAAATCTCCTCAGTGGTATTTAATTCAAAATACTCTTGTATAGTTTTTAAAAGATCAATGCGGGATTCAGGATTTAACAAAAGAGCATCATCCAAACGCCATCTACGAGTTTTTGTGTGATGATGAAACAGATCACATGTAAACGAAACTTCCGCATGGTCTGTCCAAGATAATGGAGAGATATCTGCTGAGCGTATTGTATGCACTAGGGAATAGGAGACGTAGAGCATGTCTATACGGGTATGACACTTGTGTGGTGCTGATTAATGTGTGTATCCTCTTGCGTCCTGATTTTTAAGTCGCCAGGTGTCATATAAAAGATGGGAATGTAACAGTTTTGAAAGGGATCCCGAAGTTTTAGAGAGAGATTGCATAGGAGCATTCCGACAACACTGGGCTCTATCTAGGGTTGTATTAATTACTAGATTAAAATTCCCTCCGAGAATAATATGTCCCTGCGCCTGTCTATCAAGTCTGCGGAAAAAGGAAAGGAAGAATTGAGTTTGGGATTGACTAGGGGCATAAAGAGATACTAGGGTGACTGTCTTAGCTCGAATAGACCCTGTGACCAATAAAAACCGGCCTTCCGGGTCTGCCCAGGAAAAGGATAATTTAAAAGGGATAGTATTGCCTAGAAGGATTGCAACCCCACGACGCTTGGTGTCCGCAGATGCAAAAAAGGTAAGGGGGAAATATTTACTTTTCAAATTTTAATGAGTACCTGTTAAATGGGTTTCCTGAAGTAAGACAATATCTGCTCGTGAGCGTTTGAGTGCCGCCAAGACCAGAGCCCATTTAATAGGTGAGTTTAGACCATTTACATTAATGGAGATAATTTTCAGTGCCGCCATAGCATACCTGTCAACTTGAAAAGCTGAGGATGAAAAAGATAATGGTGAGACACGAATAAAATGCTGTAAATTTTAGCAGACCTGAGGGTCAACCCGGAATGAAGAGGAAAGAGAAAAGAGTAGCCACAACAAAAAAAAAGAAAGAGAAAAAGAATAGGCCCAAGGGGGCTCAAACCCTGACAAAGAAGTATGCATCTTACATATTTCCCTAAAATAGGGAGAGAAGCGTATATGTATGAACTAAGGGTGAATGGGGGGTGGAGTACCATGTAGGAAGTAACAACGGTCGGTGTTCCACTGGGAACCCCATCATACAGTGTCTAGTAAACAAATGAACTAGGTATCATGTGTGTCAATGGTGTGTGTCTTTTTTTTTCCGTTCCCTTTTTTCCCGGTTTGGTGTGGTTATAAAAGAGTTAAAACAATATATCGGAACTGACTATACCGTATGTGGGGGAGGCAGGTAGTGCTCAATAGACAAAAGAGAAAACAGTATTGAGAGACCAGATAAAACCCTCCCGTAGTAAGAAAGCCCCACATAATTTATCAAAAAACATTCAAGTTAAACTACTTAGGAGTTTTAAGTGGTAACATCGGCCATAACTGTGAAGTAATTTTCTAGTGCAGTAAGAAAACCTATAAAAAATAAAAGGGTAAAAACGGTCCTGCAATCAAAAGAACTTCATAAATGCTACGGAACTATTATAGTTAGTACCCATGGCTCCCAACAGGGGAGTATAAATCTGCCCAATTGCTAACGAAGACTTTACTGAAATATCGCACCTGGGCTTCTATCATGCATTAAGTTTTCAAGCCTATTTATTTAAGTAATGGTACGCAAAATTGATAGGTTTAACATTAGCAAGAAAATTAACACCTAACAAATATAATTGCATCTACTTAGCAACTAAAACAGTAGTAAGTACACGAAGACCTGTTTCCCAAATACAGGAAGTAGATTATAGAGCCAATAAGTTCTCGAAGGAAAAAGCCGAGAGTCTCAATCAGGCGGAGGGATAGGTTGATTCCGACGAACCACAGTAGACCATTCTGCTGAAGGAGGTTTGGAACGTGGGGGAGTTGGAGATGAAGATGCTGTCGTTACCGTAGATGGTTCTGGCAGAATTTGGAGATGTTCCAGCAATGATTGTCCCTGATCCAAGAATTTGATGGTGTGCGTTGTGTCTTCTGTGGATACTTGAAGGTGGAACGGAAAGCCCCATTTATATTTGTAGTGATGTAGACGTAGAATTCTGGTAATTGGTTGCAATTCCCTGCGCTTCTGCAAGGTGGAAGGGGCCAAATCTTGAAATATTTGCAAGTTGGTGCCATTAAAAGAAATGGTGTCCATATTTCTAGTTAGCGAAAGATTCTTATCTTTAGTTTTGAAAAAGTGGAAACGGACAATAACATCTCTGGGTTTTTGATCAGTAGAAGGACGCGCTCTAAGCGCTCTGTGCGCCCGGTCCAATAGAAGGTCATATTCTGTGGGCTCACAAAGTATTTGTTGAAAAAAGTCACGTACATATTTTGGAAGATCCGTATATTTAGCAGATTCTAGAATATTACGCAACCGTATATTGTTACGACGAGATCTGTTTTCAAGATCCTCCTGTTTCTCTTTCAAAGATTCAATTTCCGTTCTCAGGAGTTGCACCTCTTTATCAAGTTGGCACTGAGAGCGGCAGAGTTCATCCGTTTTAGATTCTAGGGCATCAGTACGAGTACCCAGGGATGAAATTTCTGTTTTGATGTCGCTAACCGCTTTTTGCAATTCCTGATGAAACGTGATCTTAATATCATCCGCCAATTTAGAGATGGCTGCCAGTACAGCTGGGTCTGAGCCCAGCGATACAATAGAGGAAGGGGCGAGGGTAGATGTACCTTCAGAATCTGGGAGGGTTCCCGGTTTTTTAAATAAATCGGAGTAGGTCCAGGTGTGGATTTTCTAGTGTTACTTTTGGCAGCCATTGCCAATAGTAGAGAAAACAATGCAGGATATGTAATTACTGTTGCTCTTGTGCGAATATATTGTAAAGATGAGGAAAGAAAGTTAGACACACGTCACCCAGTCCATCTAAATCTAATTAAGAGTCCATCGGAGCACCAAGATAAATGGAGATCACATGTTAATAGCATACGACAGCTTGTAGACAGCTTAATTGCAGCAGTTAACCAGTGGTGGAAGATGTAAAGCCTGCTTAGTTGTAATTTATGATTAATCCACTAGATGGCAAGATAGTTATTGAATTATTCAGCAATAAAGATGGAGGTCAGCACAGGAAAAAACAGGTAAGCACAAAAAAATGTGCAATACAAGTGAATGTCTTCAAGGGAGTATACTTAATGCAGGTAATAAATACTGTTATAATGTAGTATTTTTTGGTGGTTTTTTTTTTTTTTTTAATAATTTGAAAAGCCTGCAGTGTGGACGTGATAAATGGATAGTACCAAAGCAGGATTCCACAGTATTAGGTTTATCAACTTTTGTAAATCCCTGTATGTGAAGGCTCAAACAGACAAACTAACGGGCCTCAGCAGTACAGGACAGATACTGTATCCTTCAAGATGGCGCTGGGCTCAGTGTTATTTTTGCGCCTTCCAGGAATATGGCGGCAGGGGGACCGGGAGCTGGGATGAAATCCCGCCCGCACCAGTCTTCCACTTACCCCAACACCACCAAAGCAGGTTGGCTACTTGGGACTACACACTGTTCCAGACAATGGTGCCAACGCTGACCCACCGCAAGACCCCCAAACAGCAGAGCTCACGGAAACAGAAGCCACCACGGGTGCCAAGCTCTGGAGGTCCCTAAGTCTCCACTGACGCGCTCCACACTCCTATCTTCTTGTCTCACCATCAGCTGCCGAGTCCCGATGTCCGCGTCCAGTCGGTGCCGGCTGTTATCAAACAGGTGCCAAGCTGGGTAGGCTAGTGTAGGAAGCGGCCACCACTACACACCCCACCAGAAGGCCGTGCTTCTCCAGTCACCCTGTACGGGTCCACAAAGTCAGGATGCGGGAATAAAAAACGACCAAGAGAGTGTTTAGGGCGCAATCTCTCAGGTATGGTACCCAGCACAGCTCTTTTGGGTCCGAATTCAGGAGTTTCTATGAAACTGGGCCCGGAGCTCCTCAGACCTGCGTCTTCTCCCATGCACAGTCAAGCCACACCCCGAGGCATTTATTTATCAAATGGGCACCAGATGAGGCATTTATTTATTAAACGGGGACCAGATGAGGCATTTATTTATTAAACGGGGACCATTTGTGGCATTTATTTATCAAATGAGGACCAGATGAGGCATTTATTTATTAAACAGGGACCAGATGAGGCATTTATTTATTAAACGGGGACCAGATGAGACATTTATTTAATAAACGAGGACGAGATGAGGCATTTATTTATTAAACGGGGAACAGATGAGGCATTTATTTATCAAATGGGGAACAGATGAGGCATTTATTTGTGACAGGGAAGCAGATGTGGCTTTTAGTTGTGACTAGTGACATGATTTATGCGGCAGCATGCCATTAACTCTTGGCATGCTGCCACGTATGGTAATAAAAGGAACAGCATGCCCTGCAACACCTTGTTAACACCTTGTAGTGTTTTGTTTTTTTTTGCATAAGGAGCACAATCTACAGTGAGTTTAACACAAATGACGGTGAGTTTAACACAAACTTGCTGTAGATTAATCGACTGACATCGCTGTAGTTTCAAAATTGCAGGGGAAAATTGCCCCTTAGTAAATACTGTGAGTTTAAAATCTAACTCGCTGGCAAACTACAGTGATGTCCATCGATTTTTACTGGTGAGATAACTCGCCCTTTAGTAAATCTGGCCCCAGGTGGGGAATAATGAGAGTGCCAATATCCTCTGGAAGCTTTATCCCCTGACAACCCAACCAGCAACATTTATGAATATCAATTAAATTCTAGATTGGACACTTATTTCATTGGAGGATTTTTGTCAAACTCATCATAGTACTAAGTTACATTACAGCGGTTTAGACCTTGTTTTATAATCTTCAGTTAAGACATCATAGTATTGAAATCACTCATTTAACTTGTTAGTTATTAATCTTCTTTTATGTATTCTGGACCCTTATGGTATTTATTATTCTAGATTGAATGCAAGTACTGGTATTAGTTTAGTTTTATATAGTGTTCTTATTAATTTATTTTTAACATTCATGGGTGACTATAAATTTTATTAGGAATTAATTCTTAGTATAGATTTTAAACTCACCGTATAAGAATATACTTTATCATCCCAAGACACATACAGTGGTGTTTTTATGAATTTAATTATATGGTGTATAAAATAAGGTCACATTTAAGGTTACTACAAGGGCACTATAAACATTAATTCTTACATTTTGATAAATATTTATTTTATAGATTTTTACACAATCACAGTTTTATTTTCCATTTCCTATGCACAAGCGCCCTACATCTTACTTTTTCCCTTGTATGTTGGCAGCTATGATTCCCCCGAACACCAGCATATTAGTCATTTTATAGTCCAAGGGCCTGATTTAGTTTGTGAAACTCACCGGAGATTGTTTGTATTTACCGGCGAGTTTATACTCACCATATTTACTAATGCAAAAATGCAAACTCACAGTAAACTCACCGGAGATGATGGATATTCAAACTCGCCATAGTTTAACTCTCTCTGGTGCTTTTTACATTACGGACATAAAAATTCTGGATTTACTAAAGGGTGAGTTTAAAACTCGCTGGAGAATGGGCCAAAACTCACCAGAGAAAATAGAGGTGGTTGTGAGTGAAGAATTTGATGAAATCGCTGGCAATTTCTCAGCAAGCAATAACTATGGAGCTGATTCAGAGTTTGAGAGTAAGGGTAAATCAGGTGCAAGTGTATATGATGTGAACTCTGGCTTGTTTAATGCAAACCTGCCAGAGTTCCACACATAACATAACACACATTGCCGTAGTTAAACTCACCCCTTAGTAAATCCGGAGAGTTTAAAAAAAAACTTGGCGTTCAAATATTGAGATGTGTGGAGATGTGTGGTGTTTTTACTGGCAATTTAATTCACCCTTTAGTGAATCTGGCCTAGATAGTTTAATGCAAACACCAGTGAGTTTAATGCAATCTCCGATGAGTTCAACACAAATTCGCTGGATCTTATAGTAACACACATCGCTTTAGTTTTAAACTCCCTAGAGAAACTCGCCCCTTAGTAAATCTGGAGAGTTTTAAAAAAGCTTGCCGTTCAACTTCGGCAACGTGTGGTGATTTTTACTGACGATTTAACTCGCCCCTTAGTACATCTGGCCCCAAGGCTTGTAGCTACCTATAGTTCAACAAAGATAGATGCTTTAATTTTAAAACAACATTTCTATTAACACACATCCCTCTAGACCAGGGGTTCTCAACCCCGTCCTCAAGTACCACTAACGGTCCATGTTTTGTAGGTCTCCCTGCAAAACCTGTGGAGCTTTCAAAATGTAACTGTCAGTTAGGAGCACACCTCCAGCAAGGAGATTTAAAAAACTTGGACTGTTAGTGGTACTTGAGGACAGGGTTGAGAACCCCTGCTCTAGACCTTTTGTGAGAGAGATATAGCTCCATTGGATTTATGGCTAGTTAAACCTATGACCACCTATGACACATTTTGCAGGCCACCCAGTCCAGGACTATCTGCCCTTGTGGGACTGTATTCACACCTAAGAAGCAGAAGCTTCTTAGGTGCATAGCTTTACAAAATGACCTACTATGCATGTGTAGTAGGTTATTTATGCAATCTAAGTACCAGTCTTTAAAGACCACACAGAGTAGTTTAGATAGAAAGAGGGGAGCTAATGCCAACCCATGGAGTGTTTAGTTAGAAGTGGAGGGATTTAGATTAGTTAGGGAGGAGAGAGGGGAGGAGGGAAGAGGTATTGTCCTTCTTAAGAAGGAAACTACGCACTGTAAGATAAGGCAGCCCTAAGGTACCTAAAAACGGGGGGTGGGTTAGGTTCTGTACCAGTGAGTTAGGTGCAGTTCTGTCTGCACCAACTCACACTTAGGGTGAATATGGCCCAATATACACTATACTTAGCAAAGAGAAACCATACCTCTATAACCCTTATGGCACTCTTAAGTTAGGGGCAGGATGGGTGAGTTAGGTGCAAATACGGTATAAGCTCCGTGATAATTGATCTATGTCTGGCAGTGATGATGTTGGAGAGCCCACCACTGGGAATAATTTTTCAGAGGTTTCACCATGTTAAGTATAGGACTTGTTAACTTTATATATGGGTAAAAGTTGACCTAACATGGTATATTCTAAAATATACAGCACTGTGCAAGAGTTTTAGGCAGGTGTTAAAAACATGCTGCAAAGTAAGAATGTTTTCAAAAATAGAAGTGTTAATAGTTTGTTTGTTTGTATTTTTTGTTAATGACATTGCATATCAGTCATCACAGATTGAGTAAAAAGTATATTGCGAGACTTTCTTAAAGTTGCAGATATGGTCTGACAGAAATTCAGCTTTACAAGGCAGATATCACACATTATATACAGTGAGCTTGTTGTTCGCACAAAAGTAAGGAAAACAGGACAGTTGATTTAGATATTGCCAATATCTGTTTAGTTTCACATTTAAAAGCAAGGATCAACTGATTCCATATTATAGTAGCTGTCAAAGAAAGCTACAACTGGAGAGAAGACCGCACTGTTGCGTTTCCGCCGCTCTTTATCATATTAGGGGATAGGGCCCTCCTCTAGCACAAAAGGTGGATCATTCTCCACCATTCTAAGAGTGTACTACATTGTGTGTTGAATTGTGTAATATATTTACGTTTTTTTGAGAGCAAAAGAGTGTCAAAATATGATTTCCATATAGCAAAAAAGCATGGAACCTTTTTCTGCTTGTCTAACAAGGTCTCCATCCAAGCCATCATAATAAGTTTATGACGTTTTTCTGTAAGTAAATAATAATTAGTAATTAGATTATGTTCTGCATGTTTTTTAATTTGTCGCCAGAACCCCCTAACCAATAGGCATGCCCATAGGCAATAGTAAGTATCGGCTTCTTGACCAAAACATTTAGTACATGTGTGGTCTAGAGATATCCGCCAAGAGTCTTCCATATGGAGAAAGGTGGGCATTTTGATAGAGATTTAAAAACATCTCCAGATATTGGTTGGATGGCAAGACCCTACTGGCCTGTATCAAGGATTTCAGCAAGTTCTCACAAGTCAGAATTTGGAAATATCTAAACCATTGTGACATCCCAGATTTAATGTCAGAGTGTTCAATTAGGTACGCATTAGATTATAGTGCTGGGAGATAGCCTTTGAACTAATCGAATGGTTTTGTAAAAGAACATCCAATAGATTGTGCAGGTCCTTCAGTGTCAGATGATGTAACAATACAATTACTAATATAATGGTGTGCTTGTAAAAATTGCAGTGGGTGCGGTGTCAAAAAACTAATCTGTTCCCTTGCGTAGGTAAATGTGAGTGTTTTTTTTAGTTGAGATATCCATCAAATCTCCTACCGTTGTTAAACCTGACCTAGCCCATCTCAAAAAGGGATAACCTACTTCCTCACCCTGGAAGTCCTAATTCCCCACAAATGGGAGAAATAACAATTTATGGGCATTGAGTGAGTGTTTGTGTCTTAGGAGAAGCCAAGTTTTTCTAGTAGTCCACAGTAAAGGGTTGTCTTTGAGCTCTTGGGTAATCTCCTGGTCATGTTGGAGGAAAAATCCCACCAGACCCAAGTCCGATAAGAAAGCCAGCTTCCACCTCTAGATTTGTATACACTTTGGCCACAAAACCAATTTTTAATATAGCATATGATCGCTGCGTAGTTGTATTTTTCAAAATGAAGGAAATGAATGCCTCCATTAGATTTTGTTTGCTGCAATTTAATTAGCCCTATATGCAGTCTATAAGTGTTAATAGTTTAATCAATTAACAATATGCAAAGTGGATGAATAAAAATCAAAATCAGTTTTTGGTGTGATTACCCTTTGCCTTCAAAACAGCATCAATTCTTCTAGGAACACTAGCACACAGTTTTTGAAAAAACTTGGAAGGGAAGTTGTTTTGGAGAATGAACCACATATTTTCAGTGGATATATGTCTCTTTATGTAATCCCAGACATGCTTAATTATGTTGAGATCAGGGTTTTGAAGGGGGTAAAATTATTACTTCCAGGACTCCTTGTTTGTTATTTTGATGATAGTTCTTAATAAAATTGTATGTATGTTTGGGGTCATTGGGGTAGATCCTGAACTACATACCACAGCAAAATTTACGCTAGCTTCTAGCATAATTTCAACTGTTTGTACGTTCTGTGTATGCATGCAGCAGATGTTATGCCACGTGACTCTGAACATACTTACCATCTGAGTACCATCAGCGTAAATACGTACGAATGGGCAGGTCAGTCTTATGGTACCTGGAATTACACTTTGGAGGCAGAGGGAGGCAGTTAAATTGTACAGTGTGGGCATGCTAAGGCACATATGTACGTGAAGCCTTTACGTACATCAGTAGTTACGCATTGAAAAGTTAAGGCAGGATTTGGCAAGCCTAAAACGGCAAAAGTACGTACGGCCAAGGGGAGTGCATGGTAAATATGCCTGCTTAAATACGCGTTGAAACGTAATGGAAACATAGGTTTGGATCTGGGCCATTGTCCTGCTGCAGAATACATTTGGAGCCAATCAGTTGCCTCCCTGATGGTATTGCATTATGAACCATCACCATGCTTCACTGTTGCCTGCAGACACTCATAATTGTATCGCTCTTCAGCCCTTCAGCGAACAAACTGCCTTCTGTTACAGTGAAATATTTCAGATTGTGACTCATAAGTCCAGAGCTGTCATTTTTCTGTACCCTGTTCTGTTCCTGTGGTTTTGTACATTGTTGAGACGCTTAACCTTGTTTCCACTTTGAAGATATGGCTCTTTGGTTATGGGTGTACTTGGGTGCTTTGATGTTTTGAAGGCAAAGGATGGTCACACCAAATATTGATTTACATTAATTTTCTTTCACCTTGCATTTTGTTAATTGATAAAAATAAGCTATTGACACTTCTTATTTATTCTACTTATTTTGCAGCATTTTCTCACACCTACCTAAACTCTTGCACAGTATTGCATATACAGTTAAAACAATGAAAAAAACCCTAAGTCTTGATATAATTAGATAAGTCTTATGAGAACAGACTCCTGTTATTTTAAAACTCACAATTAATTAGTTCCTATAAAAAAATTAAAAATAAAAAGGACCACATTTTCTCTTATTAACCGTCTCTTAATCCCCACACATACACTTAAATGCTTTATAAGAGCCTGTTGTAGCAGTTTCTGTGAGAGTGATTATCTGCTGAACATGTTCCTTTCATTTTGTGAAATTACTTTAATATTTAAGCATAATTGTTATTATTGAAGATTACAGTTTTGAATGGCTTCTAAACAACAAAAATCAGTCTGGAAAATGCTAAATTAATAGAAGGACTTACCATTTGTAGTATCTAAGCTCTAAGTCTCTTCACAATACAAAGGTTAGTTATTTTACAACTTAATACTTTATTTATGTTCTTTCTGTTTCCTTCTCCGCATTAATCTTATTATTTCTTATTAATGTTTTCTTTTTTTCAAGTTCTTTTTATATTGGCGATAAAATAAAAAGTGTTGGTAACATAAAACTATGTCTCTTAAGTATAAATAAACATAAATAAATATAATGTTTTTATAAAAAAAATATA
>WWET01003288.1:14158-39320 GCA_011038615.1 Limnodynastes dumerilii | reverse complement strand
TCTTCCTTGCGGCGGGACCGCTCTGTTTACTGGTAACACGTGTGCTGCGCGCGCCCGCCGGGAGACGCGGCTGCACACGTGTGCCAGCAGGACCCGGCGGCACAGATGACTGGGACGCGGCGGCGGGTAAGTAGTTGGAGCCGTCGGCCGGCCGGCGGCTCCTAACAGTACCCCCCCCTTGACGAGGGGTTAGGACACCCCTAATCCTAGGCTTTTCAGGAAACTTGGTATGGAAATCCTTGAGAAGTCTCTCAGCATTTTCTACTCTACCAGGGATCCACTGACGTTCCTCAGGACCATATCCTTTCCAGTGCACCAGATAATGAACTTGGCCTTGGACCATTTTGGAGTCTAGGATGGTTTCAACTTCAAATTCTTCCTGACCATCTCTTAGAAGGTGGTTTAGTTTAGACAGGTTTCCGGAAGGAAATTTTCTGGAAGTGACAAATGGTTTAAGTAGAGACACATGGAAAGTATTGGGAATTCTCATACTGTGAGGAAGTTTTAGTCTAAAGGCCACAGGGTTAATTCTCTTGATGATGACGAATGGCCCAATGAAACGAGGACCAAGCTTCCTCGAGGGTTGTCTGATGCGAATATTCTTTGTGTTTAACCACACCCTTTGGCCGACCTTGTAGGTTACCTCTCTCCTGTGTTTGTCCGCCCTGTTCTTGGTGGCAGAGGCAGTGTTACGTAAGGCATGGTTAACCGATTTCCAGATGGACTTAATTTTTCTTGAAAGAATCTTGGAATCCGTGGACTGATCTGCATTGGGTTGAAAGAAGGAATTCGCACGAGGATGATGTCCCAAAGTACAAAAGAAAGGTGAGAGTCCGGTAGCAGAATGTCTCGAATTATTATAGGCAAATTCTGCCCATGCCAAGTTCTGCGTCCAATTATCCTGAAGTTTTGACGTGTAACATCTTAAATACTGTTCCAGACTCTGATTGGTGCGTTCCGTCTGTCCGTTCGACTGCGGATGATATCCGGACGATAGACTCACCGAAATTTGAACAGTCTTACAAAAGGCTTTCCAAAATGTGGCCACGAATTGCGTACCTCTGTCGGATACTATGTCAGAAGGGAGGCCACGAAGACGGACAATATTTTGGACAAAATGATCCACCAATTCCTGGGCCGTAGGCAAGCCGTTGAGGGGTACAAAATGAGCCATTTTGCTGGTACAAAATGAGCCATCTTGCTGAACCGGTCAACTACTACCCAAATGACAGTATTGTTCAATGATTTAGGCAAATCTGTGATGAAATCCATCGAAATGTGAGTCCACGGACTCTTGGGAATGGACAGAGGAAGCAGAAGACCAGCTGACGGAGAATGCAAGGATTTACTCTGAGCGCATACCAGGCAGGAATCCACAAACTCCTTGACGTCCTTGGACATAGTTGGCCACCACACCACCCGGGAAAGTAGATCCAAAGACTTGCGTACACCAGGATGCCCCGCTGATCTGGAGGCATGAATCTCCAACAGGACTGCTCTTCTGTATTTCTTTGGAACAAACAACTGGTCCAGAGATTTCCCAGAAGGTGCTTGATCCTGGCTGCCTTGGATGAGGGAGAACAGATCCTGAGTGAGTCCAATGAAAATAGACGAGGGTAGGATGGGCAGTGGGGGAGAGGATGGAGGATGTTCGGGTTCAAAGGAACGGGATAATGCATCGGCCAACTTGTTCTGAGAGCCTGGTCGGTAAGTGATAACGAAGTTGAACCGAGTGAAGAACAACGCCCATCTGGCCTGTCAAGGATTCAAACATTTGGATGCTTCAATATAAGCCAGGTTCTTGTGGTCCGTAATGATCACAATGGTCTGAGATGCTCCCTCTAGCCAATGTCTCCACTCCTCCAGAGCCAATTTAATGGCCAGTAGCTCTCTGTTCCACACATCATAGTTTCATTCCGCTGCAGAAAATTTCTTAGAAAAGAAGGCACACGGATGCAACCTCTTATCCTCAGGATCCTGCTGAGAGAGCACCGCTCCAGCACCAACTTCTGAGGCATCCACCTCCAGTATAAACTGAAGATCCGGGTTGGGGTGACGGAGAACTGGGGCCGAAATAAACGCCTGCTTGAGAGCGTTGAAGGCCTTGGAAGCTTCTGGAGGCCAATGTGAAGGATCGCCCTTTTTCTTAGTGAGATTAGAGATGGGTATCACTAATGAAGACATGTTCTGGATAAACCGTCTGTAGAACCCGGGAATCTTTGGGTGGCCTTGAGATTAGTGGGTTGTACCCACTCCAGTATGGCCTTGACCTTGGCGGGGTCCATCGCAAAGCCTTGTGGAGAAATCACATAACCAAGAAATGTGACCTTGTCCACCTCAAACTCGCATTTCTCAGGCTTAGCAAATAGCTTGTTGACACGAAGGCAATTCAGCACTTGTCTGACATGGAAGCGATGAGAGGCCGCATCAGGGGAATAAATAAGGATATCATCCAGATACACCACCACAAAGACTCCTAGGAATTCTCTGAGGATTTCATTGATGAGATCCTGGAAAACCGCTGGAGCGTTGCATAGCCCGAACAGCATCACCAGGTATTCGTAGTGACCCGAGTTGGTATTAAACGCAGTCTTCCACTCATCACCCTCCTTGATTCGTACCAGGTTGTAGGCTCCCCGGAGATCAATCTTAGTGTATATCTTAGCCCCTCTAAGGCGATCAAATAAATCTGAAATCCGCGGAATGGGATAGGAATTTTTAATAGTGATTTTGTTCAAGGCTCGATAATCAATACACGGCCTGAGGGTACCATCTTTCTTGGCCACAAAGAAGAATCCGGCGCCAACAGGTGATGTGGAGGGTCGAATTAAACCCTTACGAAGGCTGTCCTGAACATATTGATCCATGGCGGTGGTTTCAATAGGCGAAAGGGAAAACAGTCTCCCTTTAGGAAGCTTGGCTCCGGGAATGAGTTCGATGGCACAATCGGACTCCCGATGCGGAGGAAGTTCCCCTGAAGCTTGATCACTGAAGACATCCGCGAACTCCAAATACTGGGATGGAATCTTGATGGTGGAGACATGAGCGAGAGGTACCGGTCGTGTGAGACAGGCAGAGGAGCAATTATCACCCCAACATATAATCTCTCCCGCTTGCCAATCAATGATGGGGTTATGGTCAAGTAGCCATGGATGACCAAGGACGAGGTGGACCGAAGGACATTGGATGATGAGGAACTCTAGGGACTCTGAATGACAACAGCTGACCAGAAGACGGAGCGCTGTGGTGGAAAACTGGATATTGCCTTCCGCGAGAGATCTGCCATCTAGACCATATGCTGTGATGGGAGAGGAGATAGTCTTCAGCTCCAGATTAAGAGCCTTGGCCATAGCAGCATCCATGAAATTTCCTGCTGCCCCACTATTAATAAGGGCCCGCAGATTGACCACTTGGTCGTTAATAATTAGCTGAACCGATACTTGAAGGGAATTCTTCTTATTAATTAAGGACGAACCCAGACGGGAGCCTTCTCCAACCGTCTGGGTTAAGCATTTCCCGCCGGCGCCGGCTTGTTGGGACAATTCTCCGCTCGATGACCCTTGCCTCCACAGTAAAGGCAGAGACCGAATTGCCGAAGTCGAGCCTTTTCCTGCTTGGTCAGCCGGTAAGCACCAATTTGCATGGGTTCTTCACTAGTGCTAGGCTCCTGAGTGGCTTGAATGGCTGGCAGAAAGGATGGAGGAAGTGATTCTTTCTCCGACCGACGTTCCTTAACCCGCCGGTCGATCTTGATGGCTAACCTCATGAAGTCATCCAGAGTCTGAGGAGTAGGGAACTGAACTAGGGCATCCTTAACCTGTTCAGAGAGCCCTAGACGGTACTGACTTCGGAGAGCCGGGTCGTTCCACCCACAGTCATTCGCCCAATGAAGAAATTCAGCGCTGTACTCCTCCGTCGTCCTCCTCCCTTGTTTCAGAGCCCTAAGTCTGGACTCTGCTGACTCCCTTTGGTCTGGATCGTCGTACAACAATCCCAAAGCTTAGAAGAAACTATCCACGGATTGACGAGCGGGGCTATCCAGAGGTAGACTGAGTGCCCAAGCCTGGGGATCTCCCTGTAGTAGGGTAATGATGAATCCAACCCGTTGAACCTCCGAACCCGAAGCTGTTGGTCTGAGCTGAAAGTAGAGATGACAGCTTTCCTGGAAGGTGATGAACTGAGAACGGTCTCCAGAAAAACGGTCCGGGAGATTGACCTTAATATCCTGAGCAGCCTCTGGAGGATGGACGGCAGACGGTGCAGCAGGTTCGGCCGCAGGACGCAGGGAGGCCAGAAGTTCCTCCTGAGAGCGGACCCGGGTGGTGAGACTCTGGACCATCTGTCCAAGGTTAGAAACTTGCGCAATGAGCGCATTAATGGCTTCCGTGGTGGGGTCCATGTTACCGGGATGGGTAACCTGTAGTTGGCCGGTTATAATGTTAGGGCACTCCGGGCTTACCCTAATGGGACCGGAGTGGCCCAGGAGAGGTACTCCGGGTTTACCGGTTTAAGTACCGGAGTGACCTCCAAAAGATCCCACGGAAGTGCCGAGCAAGCTTTCGGGTCAGACTCGTAACCTCCCAGAGTTTCTTCACCAGAGCCCCTGATGGTGGGGATGGACAGGGGTCCTCCAGGGGCGTGGTCGTACCCTGTTGAACTTGGACCCGGAGACGTGAAATAAGGACACCACACAGTGACCCGCAGGAAGACTGAGAAAAAACAGATAAAGGTGGAGCAGAACCGGTAAGTAGGTACTTACCGGGAAACAGACTACAGAAAACACTAAAACGAGGGACTGAGGACTGAGACAGATCACGGGACTGGACTGACGGACTGGGGCTACCACACTGCAGGCACACAGAGTCTCCAAAGAGATACAGGCACAGGCAAACAGGTAAAGGTAGGTAAATGGGGAACGGTAGGTATACAGCAAGGTGGGAGAAGAGGGCAAATGGCAAACACTAGGTAGTGGGCAAGGTAGGTACAATGGCAGGGCAAGAGGGCAAACAACGGTCAGTTCACTAGGCAAGCACTGGGCAAGACACTAGGCACACAAGGTATAGCAGGTCACAGGTCTGACAGGCAGAGTTTATAACTGGCGAGTAACTGACTGGGAGAGGGATTTATATAGGAAGTGACTGCAGGTGATTGGGTGCACTGTGACTTTAAATCCCTTCCTTGCAGCGGGACCGCTCTGTTTACTAGTTACACGTGTGCTGCGCATGCCCGCCGGGAGACGCGGCTGCACACGTGTGCCGGCAGGACCCGGCGGCACAGAAGACTGGAACGAGGCGGAGGGTAAGTAGTTGGAGCCGCCTGCCGGCTGGCGGCTCCTAAGAACTCCTTAATGCCTTTAACAGCATTTCTGAACAGTCTAAATTATCTGATCAATCCCTGGAAGCCCACATTTCAGTGATCCCTAAAGAGAACCTATTTACTTTCATAGATTTACCAACATAGACTTGAAACTATTTGCAAAATTGCTGCCAATCGCTTAAAAATTTACCTCCCTGACATTATACATCAAGACAAAGTCGGATTTGTCCTGGGCCGAGAGGCTAGAGATAGCACCACCAAAACAATAAACATCCTTCACCACCTGTCATAAACAAATACTCCCGCCTTACTACTCTCTACAGATGTGGACAAAGCATTTGAAAGGGTGAACTGGAGTTTCGTCAGGGGTGTTCTTTCCCATCTAAATTTAAACCTTACTTGCCATTAAAGCATTTTAGCTCTCTACACTCTCCCTGCCAAAGTACGTATAAACGGTTTACTCTCTGATTCTTTTCATATTTCCAGTGGCACGCGCCAGGGCTGTCCGCTCTCTCCAATAATATTTGACTTATGCATGGAGGCTCTGGTGTGTACAATTCAGGCAAATGCGGATGCCTGTGGTGTCCACATTAAAAACAGAGAACACAAGCTTGCCCTCTTTGCTGATAACCTCCTGGCATATGTATTGAACCCGTTGAACTCCCTAACAGTACTTATGCATACATTTCAGCGTTTTGGATGATTATTGGGTTTTAAAGTTAATTGGAGTAAATCCAATGTGCTCCAAATCAACCTCCCCTTAGAAGTTAAACAAACTCTAGCACCATCTTTTACCATCCAACGGAATGAATCCCAATTATGCTATTTAGGAGTCAACATTAGACAGTATTAGAGATAGTATTAGAGTTAGGACCAGCAATCGGAGAAGCCTTGTAAGTAGCTGGTGGCTTATCATATATTTGTAAATATATGTAACACATTTCTCTGACTTTTATTTTAAAAATAGGAAGTTATGGTCTTTTTTTCATTTATTTTTAAATATTTATTGTGGGTGGGGAATGTTCTGGGCTACGAGAAATCTGGGTGCGCCAGTGGACATGGTGCAGAGGGATCATCCCGGCTTCTGGCTCCCCCTCAGTCCCCAGAGATATATTAAGGTTCCCACACCTCTCTGGGGACTGGAGAGGGCCAAAAGCAGGCACGCTCCCACTGCACCATGTCAGCCATCATTCTCGCTTCTGGCTGGACTTGGGGTACAAAGGGCTGTCTTTCAATATAACAATAAAGGAAGGGTTAAATTGTGTGTTCACTACATAATTAAAGACTTGCTGGGATTCTGTCTGTTGGGATTTTTTCATAGTCCGGATTATGAAAATATCAGGATTTTTGTTTGTCAAGATTATTTCAGGATTTTTATGTTAGGGAAATACATGTTGGTATTTCTTTTTTCAGGATTATGAAAAACCAGGTTAAGCCCTAATACCTTACTATAAGAACTAGCTCATTCATCTTTAAAAACTTTACATGATATTTTTTTTAATCATTAAAATTGTAAGAGAATTCAGTCTTTCAGTAGATGATTGTTATAGGAATAGGTTAAGGATATTTTTACATTCTCTTGTAATTAGTTAATTAACTAAAGGTAACATCACTAATTCCCTTGCCATAATTTAAATCCCCACACAGAGACACTAGAATATTTTATAAGCGCCAGCTATGGTATTGTCTGTGAGAATGAAAAACTGTAAACATCTTCCTTTCATTTTATTACGGTTCTTTCCTATTTTGTTCCTATTTGTTATCATTGCAGATTGATGTTTTTTGGCATTCATGAAAAATCACCAGAGCCTGTAACAAGCTCACGTAATAGGAGGAATTGGAATTTGTAGGGCATAGGATCTAAGGCTCTTTACAGTAACATGGTTAGTACCACTGCATAAAGTGATTTTTACTGTTATATTTGTTGGATTCTTAATTTTGTTTATTTTTCTGTCATCATTATTCTCATAATTTTTTCTTCTATTTATCCTATTTTTCACCTTCCCATATGTAGGTCAAATGCTATACTAATGTATAATAATTTCCTGGAAAAAAAGCTTTTTTCAAATAAAAAATGTTAATGATAAAAAAAAAGTGTTGGGAGATAATAATGAAGTTCCTTTTAGTAAACTAATTACAAAACTAAATAAATAGATGAATAGACGTTTATATTATAAAACAGAGACTGAAATATCATAATATAATAATGAAGGACCAGATCCAGACTTATGACAACTGACTTTTTTTTTGGAATCAAATATGCTCAGTGTTTGTGGTCTGTACATGTGTACACAACATGCATTATGATTGGTATACTACGCAAAAGGGCAAGATTTGTGAGAAATGACACTTAGGATTGCTTCCAACAGAAAGGCAGGAGTGGGCACACACTCATAGGGCATGCCTATACTGTACATTACTAAGTTATACTAATGTACAGTATAGGCATGCCCTATGAGTATTAAGCAATTCAGACCTCCGACTGACCCCCTTTAGCCGCATGTGTAAAATTTAATGTAGCCCTTAGCTGTTATAAGTTATAGTTTGCATGCATGCAGACATGGTTAAGGGTTCATATGTGTTTTTTTAATGGTTTATTGATCACCTGCAATAATAACAAATTGAAAATAATTTGCACAATCAAGACAATCTTTTAAATGGAATATTATGCTTATTCATCATTCTCATGTTTTATACAGACATCTGGAAGGTAAGGCTTTTCTAATTTATTTGTTAAAAAAAAAGTATTGAAATTTAATTTTTTAATTCCATGTGCATTGCTATGAAAAAAATAACTTCTTTTCAAAATAAAAGATATATATGATTTAAGTTTAAAAACATTTTTTTAATAGAATATTTTATTTAGCCATAATAATTATGCTGGGAAAAAAACATTATTTTACATATTCGGGTCCGTATTTAGACTTCTGGGCTGCAATCGGATTGCAAATATACGCACCTATGGAGCAAGTTACACCCACACAAACCCCAGTCACTCCCCTTGCTAATCCATGCCTTTAAGACCACATTTACGCAATCTATGTTTCTAAAAGAAATGTAGATGACATTAGAAAATGACCACGCATGCGCAGTATCTCAAGTCGGAAAACACCGGGCTCATATGCAATGCGCTCGGTGCTCTGAATCCAGCCCGGGGAGAGGTGTCATTTATATTTATCTCCTCATTTTATCTTAATAAATCTGGAAATCGTGCAGAATGACCTTGAGGTAATCCTTGACACCAATATATCATTACCACCACTGACTAAATTGCTGAAGGTGTTACAATCTTGTGCTTCTTTATCCTTTTAAGTTGATGATCTTTGCTAAAGGAATGTCCCAGTCTTCGTTTAGTATAATACTGGTGTACTGAGGGAGTTCCTGTCCTAGATTAATCAGTATACTTAGGTTCATTAGATGAGAAAGCCCTTGTGCAGAATAAACAGCAGTTTTCCACTAATCTGGATTTATATACATCACGGAGGATGTGAGATGTAATCAAAAAGCTCTTGTTCCTAGGGGAGTATACTCTTTGATTTTTAAGAACTAGGAGGGCTTCCAGTCCATTGGCCAGATTTACTAAACTGTGGGAATGGAAAAGTGGAGATGTTGGTTATAGCAACCAATCAGATTCTATCTCTCACTTTCCTATTACATACTAGAAAATGTCAACTAGAATCTGATTGGTTGCTATGGGCAACATCTCCACTTTTCCGCTTTTGAAGCTTAGTAAATGTGACCCCATAAATATACAGAGGCTCTCCTCTATCTGTAGCGTTGTTCACAATTTTCAAGGAATTGTCCCTAATTGTTTTGTGATGAGGTAGGCAACAATATAGCATACACTGGAACAGAGGCATAGACAAGGTGGTTGTAATGCATGGCCTTTAAGTAAGGATTGTTGAAATGTATAAAACAATCAAGTTTATCAATGTTTTGCATTATATCATTATAGGTGACCATGCCTATCCTCTGAATCCCTTTCTCCTGACCCCATTTTTAAACATGTTCACAGAATAACATGCATACAATTGGGTGCATACAGCCACCAGGAATTGTCCTACTGAATGGTAAGTTTTGTGTCTTGACCGTTCTGTTCTGCACCTGCTCTTGTGTGTCATAATGTTGTTCTGTATTGTATTTTTCATAACATCCAACTGAGGAATGGGTTACTTGGATGGAAAAGTATTGAGCTAGCAACAATGAGGAGGTAGATGTTCATGAAAAGAAGTCTTCCTGCTACTCTTCACAAGGCCACAGCACCTTAAGGAATTATGAACTATTTTTTTTTTAATTCTCATAAAATGATTTAGTTAAATAACTCATTTATTAAAATTAAATCATACATTAATACAAAAATGTTACAGTCAAGTTTCACTTCCATAATTGTATTAAAATAACAGACTCACAGTAGTAGCCATGTAAACTTCATTATGTCTTTTTTACATGTATATCAAATATATTCAGCTACCTAGATTTATTATTATATGTGTGTACTATGTAACTAAATGTATGTTTATACAATGTCATTTGTCAGAGGAATACTGGTCACCTTAAAAGCAAAAATAAATGTGTTTGACCTGTGATTTAAGTGTCGTGCTTGGAATTTACACTAATGAACACTTAAAAAAATATATATTTTTTAGATACCAATAAATTAGAATAAAATGAATTTGTGATCCTGCTTCTGAAACCAAATTTGAATGAGGCCTAAATCCTACATTTTTAAGTTTCATGATGAGATACATAAAATAATTAGATTAAGGGCCATTGGGATTTATTTGGATAAATTATGCAAAAAAAGTCACAATGTTAAAATATTTTTCTTTTTCCTTGACCTGTGATATAATTACATAAAAATTAAATAATAGACTTATATATAATGTAGAAAGTTATAAAGGATATCTTTAGTTTAAATAAAATTTTGACACTCAGATCTCTTTTTTGATCATTAGTTTCTAATGTAGTGCCATTAATGATATATTGAGCTATACATTTGATTTATGTGAAAAGTTGTTTAAGCCATCCACAATCTATTTATTACCATCATCGCCAGGCTGGTGAAGTTGGGCTTTCAACTATTGCTATATGTATTCTGGAAAGACATTCTTTACTCTTTTAAATTGGCTTGTAAAAAGTGTGCTTATATAGGTTCTTCATAGATGCTACAAACTTCTTAGTTATGTTCTCCTTTACGACACTAGTAAATGAGAAATGCTCTCATACATAGTATATCACTTAGGTAAATATTTATTTTAAAATTACGTGCCATAAAGAAATAGTGGAGGGTGGGTGACATTTCAATTTATACTACTATACATTTTGTATGGGGAAAATTGTCTCTACTAGGGAGTGGAGCTACCTGGCAGTAGTTATGGATAATATAGCCCAGGTCCAAAGATATAATAATGCCCAACTCAATGTACACAATGGGTCATCTTCTACCACTTAAACAAAGAACAGAGAGTGCAAAGACCGACTCCAAAGAAACTGGTTGTACAGAGAAGACAGTCTAGTGCCAATACAAGCACAAATCACCTGTTGTGTTGCCAAAAGTAAGTATATTGTATATGTATTAAATACTATATAAAGGTTATTTTTTGAGAAAGCCATTAAAATTTATTTAGACACGTTCACAGGTTTCTGCTTCGTAATATATGTTAGCAGGTTAACACATACAGATAAAGGTTTTAACATTTTTAAAATGTTGAAGTACAGTAGTTTTTTACATTTTAATTATAGGTCGCATGAAAGTTGCACTACGGTACAGAATACAACTGCAATATACATTTAGTACATTTCAAATAAGTTGTCCCCCTGGGTGATTATGTTACAGCTCTTACAAAATTTACCTTTAATTTAGAGGTATTAATCATCAAACACAATTTATAATATTGTGTTGTACATGATAAATATATTGGTTTGTACCAATTGTGTTTCCTAGGATGCCTTTGTGAGCATGTCACGGAAAAGTCCAACTAGTAAGAAGATGAAGGAGGGGCCTCGGCACTACAGGAGGATTTTTTCTCAAATCCCCCCTTCAACCAACTCCCTGTGCAGAGGATGTGGCTTCAACATTTTCCCTATCTCTGGAGGTTATTTGCTTTATCTCACCCCTATTAACTCATCAACTCACTTCCACAGCCCGCCAAGGAGATTTGATTGAATCTTTTTCCTTATCCTTGCACAAACATCTGCCAGTGGCCCCACCTGTGGAAGATCTGGCCTCATCCACCACGCTTTCAAACCAAAAATCCTGACAAAACTTCCCCTCAACCTAACTGCAACGCCTCCATTTCTTCCCATTCCTGTTCTACCTCTTTATCTTGCAACGTTGCCTCTTATACTCCCTACAGCCCTGTCCTTATTCTTGGGGATTCAGCTCTGGTGGAGTCAGGTCATTTTGAAGCAGTCCTGGACAAAGAGCTGCATACAACAGGTGTATAGTAAGTAGTAATTAAAGTTAATTAAAGTAAAGTGAAGTAATTAAAGCCTATAATACATCCTACTACATAATATAACCAAAAATTATTTTTGGAAATGATACACTACATGACAATGTGAGATTTTAATCCCAATGCAAGATTATAAATGTTTAACACTTGACTTACATTTAAGAGAAAATAAGGCTGTACTAATTATAATCATGGAGAATTGTGGAATGGATTTAAAAAATAATATTAAAATGTAAAAAATAAAACTTCTAGTTTGCTTATATTGTACCACAAACATTGCACAGATTTACATTTCTAGTGTTGTATTTCGTTTTTAAACTATTAAAATAGCATGTGTCATAAGATGACATCTTTGTTCTTTATCATTTTCTCAAAAAAGTCCAATTAACTATATTATATATTTGAGTCTCTGTATGAGTTAAAAAAAAAAAAACTAATAAAAAGTCATACTCAAATTTTTCCTCAATTGTTTGGCTATGACAAATCATGTATATAAAAAAAAGTACAAAACTATACCACAAAACATCAATATAAAATAATTTTATATACATGATATAGGGTTTAATGCATAATGGAAAGTTCTATCCATCCATACATCCATGCATCCATCCATCCATCTATCTTGTTGTATTATTATTATTATTATTATTATTATTATTATTATTATTATTATTATTATTATTATTATTTTATTTTCTTGGTTTGTTTTTTTTGTTTGTTTTTTACAATTTTTAATAAAGTATTTTGAAATGTAAAATGTCACATAAAATAGTATTTTCTATTTAAGGGTGTGTGGATACTTTGCACTCATGCCATTTGATCACTATGAGCTCCACTGTGTTCGATTGGAGGTCCAAATGCAAAAAGATCATAAGTCTGGATCCAGTCCTAAAATATGACAACATTAGTTGCTTTCCTTATTATGATTCTTATTAGGTAACTGGGATGATATAGTTTTTCAAAGACTAAATATCAGCAAATTATGTATAAAGTTTTTTTTTGTTTTTGTCTCTTAGATCAGTTTGTACTTTTGTACTTGCATTTTTGAGGCATAATGTGTTAACAAAAATTTTGTTAAAGCACATTGTTTAAACATGTCCTTTATACATTAATGGCACCACATGTATGAATGTTAGATATTACAGAATATGGAATACCCTATTTGTTATGTGGTAACAAAAATATGATATAGTTTTCATATAGCTTTATTATTATGTAACATACATTTTGCATGTTCCTTAGAAACAATAGTCAAGATCCAGAGAGCTGATAGTCTAATTGTAACTCGGCCAACCTATTGCTATTTTCTGTGTCCTAAAATAGAAAAAGTTAGGTTAGGTCCTGGCTGTCTGAAATCCGCCCATGAAAGTAGTAGTGCTAAGAGCGTGGGGCTGCAATCTGAACAGCCGATTTTCAAATCGGCCCTTTCCCAACTAGCTGGGATATTGATTGCATATGCCTCGAAAGCTCCATGCTCCGATATGGTGAGTAAAAATAGTTCCCCACTCCTTTCCCTAATTCTAACCCTAACCCTCCCCTCTCACTACCCTAACCCTCCATTCCTGGCAGCCTGAACCTAACCCTCCCTAACTTGCAGCCTGACCCTAACCCACCATCTCCCGCAGCCTGACCCTAACCCTCCCTCCCCTGCAGCCTGACTCTAACCCTCCATCTCCCGTAGCCTGACCCTAACCATCCCTCCCCTGCAGTCTGACCCTAAACCTCCCTCCCCTAAAGCCTGACCCTATCCCTCCCTACCCCGCACAGATAATTTACTCACCTGTCCCTGGTCCAGCGATAGTAGCAGCGGAGGTGCGGTGGAGGGATATCACTAATTGCAAAAGTGAATGGGTGAAGTATGCCGTACGGCATACTCACCCATTCCTTAAAAAAAGTCTAAATGGGTAAGTATTCAAAAAAGTGACATCCGAAAAGGAACTTTCCAATGTCCTTTTTTTGAAAATCAGGTTTTCTACCCAGAGAGTGTAAACATAGTGCTAAAGTTGCAAACACATATGGCAAAACCCTGCAACGGAGGAGGGGTTTGACATGCAGAGCAGGCAAATGGGGTGGCTTTAAGCTGCTATGAACATGTGTGTGTGTATGAATGCAGATCCGTTCATAGAAGTTAAGGTAGGATTATGGACTCGGAAGTGGATAGGGGAGTTCACTCAAAATATTGCACAAAGGTCTGGAGGTCTGGATATGAATGATAATTATTATTATTATTATTTGTTTCTATTAAGTACAATTACATTTTTGCTCTGACATTGTCAAATTTCTGTTTCTAGTTTAAGTTATCTGGTTGAAAAAGTAGATTTCTTCAAAACTTTTTACTATCTCTTCAGGGGAACCTAACAATGAACCAAACAGCAGTCAAAGAGTTCTTTCTTCTTGGGTTCCTTGGTCTTCATAATGTAAAAATTGTACTCTTCATTATCCTCCTAATATCCTACAGTGCCACCTTAGCTGGTAATCTTCTAATTATTGCTTTGGTTTCTACAAATAGAAATCTCCAGTCTCCAATGTACTTATTTCTCAAACATTTATCTTTATGTGATGTAGTATTCTCTACAAACATCGCTCCAGTTATGCTTTGCACTATATTACACAGTGGTTGCACTATTTCTGTTACTGGTTGCATCATTCAACTTTATATTGTATGTATGACCTCAGTTACAGAATGTCTTTTTCTCACAGTGATGTCTTATGACAGATATGTGGCCATTTGTAAGCCTTTGCATTACTATTCCACAATGACTTTTTCACTTTGTTTTCAGATGGTTGGATGGTGTTGGGCTTTAGGCTTCACAATCTCACTCATCATTATCATTTTAATGTCTAACCAATATTTCTGTGGACCCAATGTCATTGACCACTTTTTTTGTGATGTTGATCCTCTACTTAAGCTCTCATGCTCTGATACATCTATTTTGGAATCTGTAATATTTTATATTGCCACGCCTGAAACGCTTGGTGAATCACTGTTCATCTTAACAACTTATGTTTATATTGCATTAGCAATACTTAAAATCTCATCTACAACTGAGAGAAAGAAAGCCTTCTCCACCTGTAGCTCCCACCTTACTGTGGTTTGTACTTATTATGGGACTCTAATAGCTGTCTATCTATCTCCATCTACGGGTAACGCATCCAGCATTAAGAAGATGTTATCTCTATTATACACAGTGGTCACTCCATTAGTTAATCCTATAATATACAGCCTGAGGAACAAAGAAATAATGACTGCAATTAGAAAAAGAATGAACAGACAAAAGTTTTGATAATAGATCAACATTTTCTTTGAATAAATCATAAAAAATGTTTGTAAGTGTAAAAATGTAGAAAATGTTAAATTGATGCAGAATTCAACTATTATATTAGTTAGCGTAAGTGTGAGCACTATGATATTTCCAAGTGAATTGTATTTGCACATTACAGAGTAGCACAGTAGCTCAGTGAGTAGCACTTGTAACCTACAGCACTGAGGTCATGTGTTTAATTCCCGGACTAGGCCTTATCTGTATTGAGTTTGTGTGTTCTCCTCGAGTCTGCGTGGGTTTCCTCCCACACTCCAAAAACATGCTGGCAGGGTAATTGACTGCTGAATAAGTTAGCCCTAATGTGTGTATGTGTATGTCTGTGTTATTAAATTTAGAATGTAGCTACAAGGGGGCAGGGACTGATGTGAATGTTAAATATTCTCTGTAAAGCACTACATAATCTTATAGCGTTATATAAAAACTTGTTAATAAATAAATAAACAGAGACATAGGACTGAATCTAGTATTAAGTATGAATTAAGTACATTAACCTCCACATTGGAGGCTAGCATACCTACTTCCCGATCCTGTATTCCCTACCTGCGAGGGGAGCACCTACTGCCTGCACTCCTTTCACATGTATGGCCCTTCCAAATTCAGAACCCTACTTTAAGTGTTCCGATGTGAGAGGTCAATGCAAGAAATGCTGTTGCATACTTATGGGTTTGGGAAAGCCTATACTGTGTGATTTGAATTCCGGATCCCACTAAAAATAATTCTGCATGAGAACGCAGCATCAGTCAACTGTGTCCTGATAAGTAAGTCCTTCTACTACATGCGCAGTGTGAATGCAAGATGGCTTACTCTGAAGATAAGCAATTTAGGGCAACATGGTGGCTCAGTGATTAGTATTTGTGTCTCACAGCGCTGAGGTCATGAGTTTGATTCTCTGTGTGGAGTTTGTATTTTCTTTCTGTGTTTGAGTGGGTTTCCTCCTGGTGCCCCGATTTCCTCTCACACTCCTAAAACATTTTGGTAGATTAATTGGCCCTAATGGGCCTGATCCAGTCTTGATAATGACAGCCAATTTACGCACATGGTATGCACAAATCTGGCTGTGGGAACAGAAAAAGCAATATAAACATATCTAGCAATAATAATAAATGGAAGAATATGAGATTTATAATGCAACCTCTCAGAGCAATATGTGCAAATGCTAGGAACTTAGGAAATAAAATCATAAACTAATTCAATAAAGGCAAGAGATAGTCTGGATATTGTGGGAATCACGGAATCATGGTGCAATGAAAATCATGACTGAGACCGAGCTATAACAGGATATAATTTATTTAGGAAGGATAAAGAAGGAAAAATTGGAGGAGGTATACTAATGTATGTGAAGGAAGAGCTAAATGTTAGGAATACCGGAAGGGTAACGTGCAAGTAGGCAATACAGAATGCACTACACTAGGAGGAAAACACCAAGCTAACCACAGATACAAAATGAAACCAGATAGCAGCGAACCCACATGGAAATAGAAGACAGCACCTAGACGGACGGTGAAAACAGACAAGGGCAAACACTCACAGAAACACACTGAGAGGCAGACAAGCACACTGGGAAGGCAGGGAAGGAACACTAAACAAATGGAAAGGCAAGGATAAAAGGGCACTCAGGAATCAAGCACTGGAAACTAGAAACAGAGACATTGGCAGGAACTGGGACAGCAGAGCTATAACCAGCACTGAATACTGGAAGAAAAAACCTATTTAAAGGGTAAGGATCCAATCAGGGATTAGCAGTGGGAGAATCACAGTAATTGGTGGCCAGGGAACATGGATAACTTATGCAGGGGAATCCCTGCAAGTAACAGTCATTTTGGCATCCTGATTGCAGGGCAACACAGGGTGCATGTAACAGGAAGCTATTTCAGCCACAGGAACATGCCTGGCTTGTTCCTGTGGCTTATAGACATATCAGGAGTCCTGGCTGTCTGAAAAACGCAGGAGGCTGGCGGGAACCCCAACCGGCTGAACAAAAGATAAGTGCAACGCGGCAGCGCATAACACTAAAACCAACTTGGAGGAGTATTGGAGAAAAAACGGAGGCACTTTGGGTAACCATAGAATCCCAGGGGGTTATTCTTCATACTGGAGTGATTTATAAGACACCAGGACAAGATTGGGATATAGACAATGCGTGATTGCAAGACCTTGCTAATATGGCATTAAAAGGGGATGTAATAATCATGGGATATTTTTATCTACCTGATGTAAACTGGGGTGAGTCTTTAGCAAGCTCCACTAGAAGTAAGGACATTTTAAATTCATTACAGGGAGTGTCCCTCAAGCAACTGGTGAGAGAGCCCACTCGCAAAGAGGTCATCTTAGATTGGTACATACAAATGGTGACAGAATCTCAGAAGTAAGTGTGGTTGAGAAACTAGGATCCAGTGATCATCAAGCAGTATGGTTTAGTATACTGACTGAGAGAGAAACGTATCACACAAAGACAAGATTGCTAGATTTTAGGAAGGCGGATTTTGTGGAAATGGGGAAATGTGTAAGTGATTCTTTGGCAGAGTGGAGGCACATGAAAGGAGTACAGGAGCAGTATCAAAATTTAAATAATGCATTATTAACAGCAACAGACCTTTGTATAAAATAAGGTTAGAAAAAATTCCAGAAAAAGAAAGCCAATGTGGTTTACAAAAGAGGTAGCAAGTATAGTGAAGAAAGGTGTATACAAACACCTTGGTTGGTACTAATATGGGTTATAACAAGCTGCTGAGGAGGGGGGAATCCCACCAAATCCCCCCAAAAAATACAAGAAGAAAAAGCTAAGACCCCAGCGCTAAGAGCTAAAATTACTAAATGAACACTTAGAATAAACAATGTAATAACAATAATTTACCGAGCAGTGATAAAATAAGATCAAAGTTTAATAAAAAAATAAACCAAAAAACACTAAAAAATACATATGATAAACCTTAAGAACGTGCACAGCTGTATATTATGATTAAGCATGCATAATAGTACTCATAAAACCAAGTGAGTCCACAATATTGCACTGTTGTAAAGTATAAATATGAATATAGATATTTTGAGCACTGTCCAAGCCTCTAAAGATGTTGTACCATCATAATTTCCACATTTAAGGTTTTTTATCTATCAGGGTGAATTAATTTTCGTTTTTTTATTCTCTTTTAAACTGAATCTGATATATCCTGTGTTAAGACGGTAATATTCCGCTTCAATTAATTATTTAATATTTATTTTTTTAGTATTTAATTTTATGCTACACCTAGGCAGGGTTGTTTGATCTCTGATCAGTGAGCTAGAAGTAAGAGGAGCCTCACTCTCTTGCCTATTGCTTTTGACGGTAGATATTTTAAGGTATAGGCATCCCAATTTTCACACCTATATAATCAATACCTTTTGTTACATTTTGCCTAAACACCTGACCTGTTTAATTTTGTTGAAGTTGTATTGGTCTATAAGTTTTGCGTCCCGTGCTGGGACTTTTTCAAAGCATGTATGATGGTTCTCTGGTGGAGCTCTGTTTTATGCTAATTTCTCAGGTGTATCAATTAATCCTTATGACACAGGAGGTTCTAAAAGGAACTCCGTTTTTAATATTGTCCAAAAGTTGGATCATAAATATACCTATGATCTTATTGTTCCTAAGGAACCTTAGTGCACAAATGAATAACGTATATTATGCATAAAAACAAGACGCAAACAAGGGATAAACAAAACACTGCTCGGTAATACATTTAAAGAGACGTTAGTCCCCAATTTAAAACGATGTTCATACATCACAGTTAATTAAGTAGGTATTTATATATAAAGTTCCAGGTAAATCATTAAAAATTGAAAATAAAAATCGAAATAGAAATAAAATAAAAAAATGATACAAAAACATTTCTATCATAGATATCCTAAAGCTACTACGTTCATTTAGAATATATGTTTATATTTGCCTGAAACCAAACGATAATATAAAGAGATAAACTATAAACCATAATTAAAAAAAAAAAAAAATACAAATAATAAACAAAGATAATGCAATATTAATAACAAAACTATATGTAAAGACAATGAAATACATTAAATGAAAACAAAAAATATGAAAGACATATATACCGTATAAATTATAAAAACTTCAAATGCTAGTATATACAGAACTAATTCATCCTAATCCATGCAAAAAATCTAATCCATGCAGAAAAAATATGCACATGGACCCAGAATCTACCTATATAATAATATAATGGTGCCCAATGTCTAAGACGTTTGTAATGGAAAGTAATAATAGGAGCAACCTCACTAGGCTATTTATAGGACAGGAAGCCTAATTGGACCATAAAGAGATGGTAATGTATAGATGTAACCCTACAGGTATTATTTGTTATAGATAACGGATAAACCTAATTATTCCCATGGTGAATATGAATACAGCATAATGGAGGGCTGCCACTCCCTCCAGAACAATGGTGACTGGAGTAAGATATACATATACAAAAATGTAAAAATAACAACAAAAAGTAAAACAAAAAATAATAATGATAAAGAATAATAAAAAATTCAGTATCCCGTATCCCTAAATTCTACCATGTCGTTGAGGCCCTCAGGAGCCAGGGTCTGGAGCCTGAACATCCAGAAGGCCTCTCTCTGGCAGAGCTTAGTATACCTATTTCCCCCCCTATCTGTTTCCCTAATATGTTCTACTCCACAGATGGTAACCAGGAGAGGATCATTATGGTGAATCGCTGTGAAATGTTTATAGAGTGTGTGTGTCCTGAGTCCCTGAATAATGTTTCTCCGGTGTTCCCGGAACCGTTCCTTTAGTTTCCTTGTCGTTCTACCTACGTACTGCAGGCCGCACGGGCACTGCAGTACGTAGATCACATAATTACTCTCACAATTTATATACTCACGAATGGGAAAATCCACCCCCCCAGAATGGGATTTAATAGACTTAACCTTATACTGAATATGTTTACAAGTAAGGCAAACTTTCTTTCCGCACCTGTAGCACCCTACTTCTCTATCATGGACCCTCCCGGTGGTACCAGAACCTACCAAAATTCGACTGGGGGCCAAATAGTTACCCAAGTTCTTATTTTTCTTGAAAACTATACGGGGTTTGTCCCCCAATAGGGGTGCCAAAACTGCATCTTGTTTTAATAGATAAAAATTATTGTGAATAACCTCCCTAATTTTCCTTGATCTATTGTTAAATTTAGTGACATAACACACCTCATCCTTATGAGAATTATCCTTAGACGAAAAAATCCTATCCTTGGGAACCAAGAGTTTAGACCTGTCCAAACAATTAGCCCTCTGTAATGAAGCTTGTAACAGTTCTTCAGGGTATCCCCTGTATTTGAAATCTTTAAGCAGATTGTCGGCTTGAAGCTTAAATTCTGTATTATCCTCACAGTTCCTCCGAATACGAGTTAATTGCCCATAGGGTATGTGTCTGACCCACGGACGGTGATGTCCACTACGAAAGTGTAAGAAGTTACACGCATCCGTTGGTTTAGAGTAGTTCTTTGAAATAACCCTATCCCCACTAGTGGAGAGGGTAATATCCAGGAAATTCACTGTTTGTGCATTAAATGTGGATGTGAATCTCAAATTAAAAGTGTTGGTGTTTAGAAAAGAAATAAATTTGTCTGCTTGTGACTGTGTCCCTTTCCAAACTATAAAAATATCGTCTATGTACCGCATATAGTGCACCAGGTTCGCCCCAAATTCGTCTCGCCACACCATAGAATCTTCAAACATCCCCATATATAGGTTGGTGAAACTTGGGGCGAACCTGCTGCCCATCGCGGTACCGACCGTCTGTAAATAATATTCATCACCATACATAAAATAATTCCGTGTTAAAATAAAATAAATGGCCTCCAGTAGAAAGTTTTTTAAACCAATATCCATATCCGAATCTCGTGATAAAAAATAATCCACACCTTCTACTCCCTTTAAATGTGGTATGTGAGTATAAAGTGCAGTGACATCCAAAGTGAGAAAAGAAAAAGTGAGATCCCATTTAATATCCTGGATAAGGTTCAGAAAATGTGTGGTGTCCTTAATGTAAGACTTTAAAGTGACAACATGTTTTTGTAAATACGTGTCAACAAAAGCAGACAGATTAGAGGTGAGTGACCCTATACCCGAAATAATAGGCCGTCCTGGGGGTGTCGTGAGGGACTTGTGTACTTTAGGTAAGTGATAAAAAATGGGTGTAATAGGGTGTGTAGTAAACAAAAAACGTGGTGATAACCCCCTCCACTAGGGCCCAATCCAAGATGTTTTGTAACTCTTTAGTGAAGGAAACTGTGGGGTCAGAATATAAGCGTTTATAAAAAGATTAATCTTTAAGTTGTCTATAGGACTCCGTGTGGTAATCCTGGCTGTCCAGGACCACCACACTCCCCCCCTTATCTGCTGCTCGGATAATTCTGGATTTGTCCTTCTGTAGATTTTTTAATTCTCTATGTTCCCATTTGGAAAGGTTATTACATCTAAGGCTCCTTGAATCTGATGCTAAGCAGATTTTTTTATACTCATTCAGAGTGTTTCTATAAAAAGTCTGTATAGCGGCACTTTTTTGGTTTAATGGGAAAAAATCAGAAGGTGTTTTAAATTTAGCATTTTGTCTGCGGTCAGAGGGGGAGGCGTTAATATCGAATAAAGTAATTAAATCCGAATCGGAGTCTTGGGTATTTATGCTTTCTAATCTAAGGCTTTCAAGGTTTGCCAGACACTCCCTCTCATCCACATCAAGAACAATACTGTTCAGGTGTGGATCATATTTTTGAACTTTTTGTGCATTAAAATATTTTTTCCGGCATAATGTGCGGACATATCTGTTCAACTCCATGAACAAGTCAAAGAGGTTGGGATCAGTATCTGGAGAAAACATGAGACCTTTCTGTAGGAGGGAGTATTGTGCTGGTGTGAGTGGGATCTTTGATAAATTAATAACTCCATTTTCAAATTTTTGAGCAGTCTTAGCATTAGAGGTGCAGTTATGGATTTCCCCTATAGGTATATTCATGGTATTATTACCTGATTTGGACTTACTCTTCTTTCCTCCTCTAGAGCCCCTGTTTCTTTCAGTCTTTTTGGGGCATTCAGAAACAGGGGTTCGTAGGGATTTGGATGTACGAACTTCGGGGGGGATAAATCCCTCTTCTGGCCCCGGGTAAAAAAAGAGTCAATACCAGAGTGTTTCCTCTTAGCACCTAATCTATCCTCCTGTGTACTATTGTTGGGTGGAGGGGTGCTGTTAGTACTGATTTCCTTTGAATAGGAGTTTTGTAGTGGGATAGTTCCCGCCATAAAAGTCCCTTGTGTGTGGGGGACCACCTCGCTCCCTGCTCCCTCTTGTGTAACCATATTCTCCTTATTTCTTTGTTTACTATATATTCTGTGTTGTTGGTTGGAGGTTTTCCCACTATTGGGGTTATTGTTCCACCTCTTAATCGGGTTTTTAGGGCGGTTGTAAATTTGTCCCGTCCTATAATCATTGAGGTCCCTCTTAAATTTATCTAATTTGCCCTCCATTACCGTGTTTTCATATTCACCAATTTTTTTTGCTGGTTCTCTCTAATCTTTTACAGATTTCTGGTTCCGTACAAAAATGCTCCAATTCCGTTTTCAAGCTCTCAATATCCTGTACAGTTTTGCGGACCTTATTGTCCCTATATTGTATCAAAAGCCTGATAAGGGTATTCAAGCAAGTTGTAAGTGCATGAATCCATGCCTGGCTCAAGGCTGGGTCATTGTTAAACGCCAGTGCCTTATAAACCCTGAGCCCCCTTGGGATGATGTTTCTATCCAGATATTTTTGCAAGGAAACACCATCACACCAATCCCTAATTTCCAACAACATCAGATCTTCTAACTGGTTAATTTTCTTAAATACGTCTGTCAAATCGTTTTTCCCTTCTACCGGGGGAGAAGTTACTGGTGAAAATTCATCTCCGTCAAATCTGTTACCAAAGTTACTCCTTCTGGAGTTCCTATTCTCGAAAATAGTAAAATTTGCCATAATAGACACGTATTAATGACCACCTGTCTAAGACAAGTCAAGAAAATAAAAGATACAAATAAACAAAAATGGATAAATACTTTCCCAACCAGGATGGGAAAACAAACCACTAGGAAGAAAGGTGTATACAAACACCTTGGTTGGTACTAATATGGGTTATAACAAGCTGCTGAGGAGGGGGGAATCCCACCAAATCCCCCAAAAAAATACAAGAAGAAAAAGTTAAGACCCCAGCGCTAAGAGCTAAAGTTACTAAATGAACACTTGGAATACACAATGTAATAACAATAATTTACCGAGCAGTGATAAAATAAGATCAAAGTTTAATAAAAAATAAACCAAGAAACACTAAAAAATACATATGATAAACCTTAAGAATGTGCACAGCTGTATATTATGATTAAGCATGCATAATAGTACTCATAAAACCAAGTGAGTCCACAATTTTGCACTATTATGAAGTATAAATATGGATATAGATATTTTGAGCACTGTCCAAGCCTCTAGAGATGTTATGAGTGCCTTTTGCTCGGAAGGTAAAGGCTCTCTCCCAGGTTGGTAATGGGAGAAGTATCCGAGGTGTAGCACGTATGGCTAAGTGCTACTGCTTGAAACTGGAGTCCTTAGAGGGAATATACCCTCCGAAAGATGGTAATAGGACAACGGCAAATTAGCACAGTTCCAAAGCAGGTCTATAGACAAGCGCTCCAGAGTAATGCAAATGAAGCGTATATTTCATGCAATTCAGTTGAAGTACTCACTGCTGTATTGGCAAGTCTGTGCCTGGGTCCAGGGTAAGGAATGAATTCCTCCGTGGGACTTGAGCAGAGAACGTAGCGGAGGCCATCCGCCGTTCTCTTGTGCCACGGACCGAAGACCGCTAGATGCAATTGCCTTGTGGTAGTAGCAGCTGGGGCTTTGCACGTGGTGTGTGAGTCTCGCTTACGCGTTTCGTCCCGTGCTGGGACTTTTTCAAAGCATGTATGATAGTTCTCTGGTGGAGCTCTGTTTTATGCTAATTTCTCAGGTGTATCAATTAATCCTTGTAACACAGAAGGTTCTAAATGGAACTCCGTTTTTAATATTGTCCAGAAGTTGGATCATAAATATGCCTGTGATCTTATTGTTCCTAAGAAACCTTTGTGCACAGATAAATAACGTATATTGTGCATAAAAACAAGACACAAACAAGGGATAAACAAAAACACTGCTCGGTAATTTACTTAAAGAGACATTAGCCTCCAATTTAGAATTCATTACGATATTCAGGCATCACAGTTAGTTAAATAGTAATTTATATATAAAATTCCAAGTAAATAATTAAAAATAAATAATTCAAAAACATTTCTATCGAAAATATCCTAAAGTTACTGAGTTCATTTAGAATATGTGTTTATAGTTGCCTAAAACTAAACAATAATAAAAAAAACTATGAACCATAATGAAAATAATAAAAATAAT
Source organism: Limnodynastes dumerilii (assembly GCA_011038615.1). Taxonomy (NCBI): domain Eukaryota; kingdom Metazoa; phylum Chordata; class Amphibia; order Anura; family Limnodynastidae; genus Limnodynastes; species Limnodynastes dumerilii. The sequence continues at coordinate 14,760 of WWET01003288.1, read as the reverse complement.
GCAGATAATAGACAAGGATAATACAATAATAAATGACACAAATATATGAGGAAACAATGAAATACATTGAATAAAAACAGAAAATATGGAGGACATATATACTGTATTAATTGTGAAAAGCTCTATGCAGAAAAAATATATACATGGACCCGGAATCTGCCTATATAATGGTGCCCAGTGTCTAAGGTGTTTGTGATGGTCAGTAATTATAGAAGCAACCTCGCTAGCCTATTTATGGGACAGGAAGCCTAATTGGACCATGGAAAGTTAGTAATGTATAGATATAGTCCTAAAGGTATTATTGATTATGGATAACGGATAAACCTAATTATTCCCATGGTGAATATGAATACGGCATAATGGAGGGCTGCCACTCCCTCCAGAACAATAGTGACTGAAATGAAATATAAAAAATAAAATGTGTAAAATAGAACAAAAAAATGATAAGAAATTCAGTATCCCGTATCCCTAAACTCTACCATGTCGTTGAGGCCCTCTGGAGCCAGGGTCTGAAGCCTGAACATCCAGAAGGCCTCTCTCTGGCAGAGTTTAGTATACCTATTACCCCCCCTGTCAGTTTCCCTAATATGTTCCACTCCACA
>WWET01003287.1:173140-189404 GCA_011038615.1 Limnodynastes dumerilii | reverse complement strand
CTTGAGTGTTTTGTTTTTTTCTATAAACCCTTTAGTCTATACACCAAAAGAAAGTAATAGGGTAGAACAAGAGACTACAAGACTATAGAAATACAATAACCAACAAAAACTAACAAAGAGCAAAAATGAACCTGGTCTTAATGTGCAAACAACCGTAGGCCTTAAAGAGGCTTAAAATATCATCGCAAGTTTTACTTGTAATGTCTTGAATGTGAAAGAATATGGTGTCTTCAAGAGCAACCCCTGCCAAGGAAAGAACGTCCAGGACAATGAGATTCTAACTAACAGTCGTGTTTCTAGGCTCATAGACAAACAGTCTCAAGACCAAGTAAAGACATTTGTCATGTTTTTGGACTGTGTAGAGACGTGTGTCTGTATATTCCAAGGATATGATTAGCCCTCTCCACCTGGGCATCTGCTCATTAAATTTAAGATGGAACTCAGAATCCAAATATACTTCCAGTAATCTCCAAAATGTTTTTCTTCCATGAGCATATACTGTATGCAAAGGTTCAAAACTATAAAGAGAGGAAAATAGCTTTGATAATGAATTCTGAAAGAAGTGATGCTTAAAAGCAACCTCTTGAAGTAGACGTTGTGTGTATATATGTATATATAAAAAAAGGTATGGCATGTATAAAAAAAATATAAAGAAAGACTGGAGCAACTAAATATGTCTAGCTTGGAGCAGAGAGGGGACAGAGGGATGTGATAGTAGCTTTCAAATATATCAAGGGATGCAGCCAGGTAGAGGAGGGTAACATTTTTCAATTAAAGAGATGTATTAGATCACAAAGGTAAGAGGCAGATTAAGAGGAAATGTGCTGAAAAATGACTTCTCTGAAAGGGTGATAGATAAGTGGAATAGCCTCCCATCTGAGGTGGTTGAGGCTGACACAAGTAAACAATTTAAACATGTTTGGGATAAATATAAGGATATCCTAAATGTTAAACTAAATTGAGAGTGATTTTGGATTTAGGGTCAGTATAGTTTTAAGTAAACAACTGGGCAGCCTTGATGGGCCATGTGGCTCCTATCTGCCTTCACTTTCTATGTTTCTGTGTTCTATATATCTTATATCTCACCTTTATATATAAATAGGTGGGAGTATACAGCTATACTGAGGTCAGATGAACTGTCAGCATAAAGGATCTTCCCATAAGGAATAAGGACCTTAGTTCCACTTCATATATGTAATATTTTTGGTGGGATTGGTCAGTCTCCATGAGCTAACATAATCTTATCTAAAATGAAATGTTACACCTTAAAACACTGAAATATGAAGTTTTTAGACATAAATAAAGTATTACTGAATATTTACCAAAGCAGGAAAGTCAGGGATATCAGAGAAAATGCACTTACAGTTTAATGATTAATCCCACTATGGTTTTAAAATGTAGGGATCATACTTAGTAGATGTTGGAGTGAATTATCTTACGGATTACTTCTCTTTTTGTTCCAGTTGCAGCTAGTCCAATAGAAGTAACATGGATACACCAACATTAAGGCATACACGTGTTGTCATCAGTATTTCAAAACTAGGGGCCAGATTTACTAAGCTGCAGGTTTGGAAAAGTTGAGATGTTGCCCATAGCAACCAATTAGAGTCTAGCTGACATTCTCTAGTATGTAATATTTAAATGAAATCTAGTATCTTATTGGTTGCTATATGCAACATCTCCACCTTTCAAAACCCACTGCTAAATATGACCCTAGGTGTTATTTAGACAGTGGTTGTCTTAAATATTGGAAATCATGGAGATAGAGGTCCTGATGCAGACTGGGACCTATGGCCAATAGCACAGATTATGCAAATGTGACAATTTAGACCTGAACCCATCTCACTGCTGTGACCACCTGGATTCGTAAGTGCAGAGGAGGGAGGAACTAATGCAACTAATCAATGCACAGTAAGGGCATGTTCCCGCATATGAACCAACACCAGACCCAGAAATTAACTAAGTACGCAGAGTTTAATGGATGAACATTTTCACCTGAGTTCAGTAATTTGCTCCGGGTACCATTGGAGTAGACCATTGTATTTAACACTTCACTAGAGATATGGAAATGGAGCTTGTGATTTGTGTAGACAGCCTTGGTAAATCATAGGTTTGTTGCATAAAAAAATACATAAAAGCACTTTTTGTGTTCCCTTTCCTCTTTCTATCACATTTGGAGAGAAATTGATTGTATCTATGGACCGGATCCTATCTTACCGTGCCGCTGTGCCCGGGAGCTATGAGCGCAGCGGCAGTGAGGATCCAGCCTTCTGTATGGGTGAGGGGAAACGGAGGCCACTTCCGTTACTTAACGTGAAAAGCGCGGAATTTGGACAGTACAGAGGGCACCGGTTGCAGTCCCCCCTACAAAGGGCTGCTTTCAGAAATAGAGACAGCCGAAAGTTACTTTTCACCTGTCTCTAGTTCGAATAGGGAATAGGCTATAGAGAAGGGAGTATTAGGGTCAGGCTGTGGAGAAGGGAGGGTTAGGGATAGGCTGTGGGGAAGGAAGGGTTAGGGTCAGGCTGCGGAGAAGGGAGGGTTAGGGTAATGGAAGGGAACAGTTAGGTTTAGAATTAGGGGACGGGTTGGGGTAGTTTTTAGCTTTACCTTTCAGAGCACCGTGTTCAGTGCTCCGGGGCTCGATTGATATGCCTCATCGAGGCATAAGCAATCGATATCCCAGCAAGTTCGAAACTGACTGGGAGAGAACTGCCCTCTCACAATAGGGTCATTCTTAGCGGGGACCCACACCCGAGGGCACTTAGCATGCCATCACTGTACTATCTATATTCTTCTCTCCTCCCACATAACGGAAGCACTTTCTACTTTCCACCACACCATTGGAAATAGTCCCAGGATCCGTTCTGGAAATGTGGCGCTTGTACACGCACTGTTAGCAAGAAGCGGCCATCTTGCAATTGCTTAGTTTGGAAAATGCCCCCTTTTCATAAGTCTGTGTTCGATCCCATGTCACAAGCGCTGTATCATGATACAGAGCAGGCAGAGAATGCAATTAGACTGAGATTTGGGTCGGGACATAGCACAGAGTGACGTAGAGAATGACTTTCCTGATGATGTGACACTGTCACTTCTGTCTTTTTGTTTTCTTTCAAACAAAAAAAATCACATTAGAATATTTGATTTGACATCCAGGAACTAAAGGCCTAAGACATGCTCCTTACATCGTAAAACCTAGCTCTGCCTAAGCTGTAGCTTTAATGCCCTGTTACATATGAAAACACCATTCAGAGATGCATTCATTATATAAAGGGACAATGCTTGTTACCTCACATAATAACACTCTTAGGTTTGGAGCACATTATACTTGAAACATGTCCTCACAGCTGTATTCAAACAAGTTCCTTCTTTAGAGAGAACAGATGTCATCATTACCATATGAATAGCATTGGCTTATACAGTGAGATTGTGGCACCATGTAGAGTCTTGGGACAAGGGGTTGTCATCACTGATCTATCCACTGCTGGTGTGGTGGGCATTGCTAGACTGTTTATGAGTGTACTAGTACTCAGGCAAGGTGCTTATATATCCACTAAATACACAGGAGAGGGAAGACTGTTATACTTAAAATATACTAACTCTGGAATAGAACCACACTGTGTAATCTTTATTGCAGCTTCATAGATAATTTAAAGTAAAGCAATTCACTCTTTTTTTTTTTTTACCATGCAATAATACCTTGGGTATTGAGCCTCATCAAATATTAATATACAGTGGCTTTTTAGTGAAGCCTGTACTGTACTTCCTTCACTTGCAAGTCTAAGATAAAATTACATCTGGTTTCATTTCCTTATTTGCCCGGACAGATCATAAAAGGAGGGAGGAAAAAAAAATGGTATCTCAGAAGCCATGTTATAATTCAATATACTGACAATTATCAGGTTAGTATTTTGCTGCAAATCATTCATAGATTGCTTCTGAAGGCAGATTCCTGCTCTCTGAGGTTCATGAAGTGTCTGTCTCTGTGGTAGTTTATACTATACACATGCTTTATAAATTGGTCATTTTCTTTACTCTAGCAGGGAATAGAATTCTACTGAGGTCCTCTAGACTAGACGGCTGCATTCTGGAGGGCTTACTACAGCCAATAAATTTGACAAAACCCGCCCCCCCCCTTCTTTTTTTATGAATTCTGCTGTTAAAAGCAAATCCCCCATTCCAGACTCTTTATAATTGTGAGATGTTATTCCAAGTGCCAAGAGTGTGAAACATGGCCATATTTAAGCAGTACCATATGTTTCCAATGGAACTTAAAAATCTTAAGTGAGGCAACAATGTTAATTTATGCCAATAAGTTAATTTACAATCCAATCTTTGCACTAATAATTACTAATGCAGCTGGGGGTTAATTATTCAGCTCAATCATTTATAAATAAAAGGGTTATTTGATAGCCAAATGAAATGTTTTTTTAAAAAAAATTTCTTTAATTCATAGGCTTACACATGTCAAGGGCATCTGTGTCAGAGACTTAATACTAACAATGTCTCATTAATACTTAATCATGCAATGCTATTTTGATTGTGAAAAGAGACTGATGCTTTGTATAAATACCTATATGCTTTTCAAAAGCATTTAATTGTCAGTGACAGCAATGCACATAATAAGTTCTATGTATAAATTATTTCTTCTGTCGATGCCAACTGCAAGCTAATTTTGGCAGGTTTGTGCTTATTACAGTTACAAACATTGGGATTATACTGTCACGTCCGCAGTTTCCAGTTACTATTGATCAGCATATAAAGATGAGGGAAGGGGGGGTAGAAAAAAAGATTAAAAAGCAGGATGTAACAGATGTGCTAATATGAACCATTCAAAAGTACTTTTCAGTGAATTTGTCATAAAAAAAAGCATTAAAAACAGACCCCTTGGTAAATGAAAGTCATTGTTATAGCATAGATCAGGATTCTGCAATATATCAAGCATGTGTGAAAACTATCGCACCATATGCCACAACTGAAATTGTATGAGGTGCGTGTTATCAAGTAAAGAAATGGTTCTGGTGACAGCCATGATTTTTGCTCACATGTGGACCTATAGGAAAACATGCTTGTGCACAAGGGGATTATTAAAGGCAAGAATGTGAAAGTTACGGTAAAGCATTTCAAAATTTGTATAAGTTTTCTAAAAGGTATTTTCATTTCTTAGACACCTATGTCCATCAGTTGAAAAGCTATAATCTTAGAATTCTTCAATATTCAATATTTATAATGCAGGGAATCTTGCCTTGATCTACCATTCTCATAATAGGGCTTATACAGAGTTGTGCTTACACCTAATTTTTATATGTAAGAGCAGCATTTATTAGCAATGCATGTGTGAAGAATAGGAGCAAGCATTTATTAGCAATGCACATGTGAAGAACAGGAGCGAGCATTTATTAACAATGCACATGTAAGGAACAGGAGCGAGCATTTATTAGCAATGCACATGTGAAGAACAGGAGCGAGCATTTATAAACAATGCACATGTAAGGAACAGGAGCGAGCATTTAGTAGCAATGCACATGTGAAGAACAGGAGCGAGCAATTATTAGCAATGCACATGTGAAGAACAGGAGCGAGCATTTATTAACAATGCACGTGTAAGGAACAGGAGCGAGTATTTAGTAGCAATGCACATGTGAAGAACAGGAGCGAGCAATTATTAGCAATGCACATGTGAAGAACAGGAGCTAGCACAAAAAAGCAGATGCAAAGTAGCTGATCCTGAGCCTGAGTTTTCTTTCATGTGCTCCGCACTAGTGGAGTGGTGTGTTCCATTACATTAAAATGAGAAAGTGGGTAGTTTAGTTCTGCTGTGATTGCAGTGGCAGTGCGGTGCTTTCCCTGCGCTTCCTCCTAATATCCTGCACCAGCTCAGGGCTGCTGTAATTGTCAAACAAAGGACATTTTGGGCCAATCTCAATCTTTACTAATCTTAGTGCTGCGATCTCTAATTAAGTATTTCAGCGAGCCTGGCAACAACAATATCCATATTTACGGTTACTCACCCCTCAGACGAGGTCCTGCAATGATCTGTGAGATCATCGCCAATATAATACGATCTGGAAGTGTGAATAATGTTCAGCTAGAACTTCATGCAATCCTCAGAGACAGGTGCGTCGCCTGTTCAGGTCAGTTTTAACTCTTTTTTTATTTTTGTTTTTTTATTTTGCCCACTGAAATATCGATTGGAAAATGTACCATTTAACAGCCATATGTATTCTAGCGGTCTCCCCATTTATATAACATATAAGGGGAGAACGGCGTTTATTGCCTGAAATCTAAGTAAGCTATGATTTGTAAATGGAGTCCTTTAATTAATTAAATGCCCCAATTCTTAGTTACAATACAGCCCTACGCAACAATTCTAATGCTGACTTGTTGGAATTATGATGGGGAGCACATGCTGTGTGTTTTCCTATTATAGGTCCATCTGCCCAGGTGCGTTTATATTGTAAATGACATCACAAAATCTGGCACACTACACACCTACTTCCTGGACTACTGCTTTGTGTGAGATCACTGTAGTAACCATATTGTACACATATTCCATTAGCAACCAGGGCTGCCATCGGAAATTGTGGGGCCCGGGATACACCCCCTTTGTGATGTTATCAATGAATCATATGGGGGCAGGGCACTGCGGACCTATGGTGTGCAAGGAAAAATTGGCCGACTAATGAACAGTTCTTGGTAGCAAGTATGATGTTGCAGAGCAAAGTTAAGTATAAGTGGGCCCCATCAGCTTCTGGCCGTGACAATAGTACCAATTGTCCCCCCTGTTGGCAACCACACTGTACTTATATACCTTTAAATATACTTATATACATTTCAGAGATATTAAGGTGTCCCTCAAAAATACTTTCTCATCTGTCTGAAATTCCAATTAGTTCCCATCATTGACCATCAGGAGCTTCTAGGACATCTTGCCTTAGATGCAATAGATGAGGTGAAAGCTCCTATAACCAGAGGTACTAGAATCGTGTAGTACAGATCATTACAACATTACAGGGAACTTATCATAAGAGAAATGGACGATCTACTTTTACTGCCCTTCAGAACTAACTTATATCCTCCAATCAGTTCTCAATGTAATAACATAAATATATACCCATTCAATATACAAAATACATGGATATTCATTTTTTTTATTGTATTTTCTTGTTCAGTATTATATAATAGTAGATTTTACTGCAACAAAGCAAAACAGTGCATTGAATGAAGTCATAACATATCTGACTTTCAAATATTCTATTGACTTGATCCACTTCACTTACTTATCAGTAGCTATAAAAGTAATTTTGTGCTAACACACACATCAAAACATAAAGAAAACCTCTTTTAATTCTTCTCCTGGATGGCTTCTTCTTTGCTTATTTTCATTTGCCTAAGGTATCAAGCATGAGCCTGACAGATGGAGACACCTGCCTTTAGCTTCCAGGCATCTGAGAGCACATTTTGCTATCTCTCTTACTCAGCAATAATATCATATGCTCCTCTCTGAAACTGTTCTGCAGGGTCTGCTTGATTTGACAAAAATATAATCTATTTATTTGATTAAATACATATGATGATGATGATTATGATGGTGATAATAATAACAGCAACAACAACATATTATTATTATTATTATTATTATTATAGATAGATAGTAGAGGTGTTGCTCATAGGAACCAATCAGATTCTAGCCTCTATTTACCCAGTACGTTCTAGAGAATGTTAGGTATAATATGATTGGTTGCTGTGGGCAGCACCCCTGCTTTTCTCAACTTTCAATGCAAACAACAAGAGTGAGGGAAATTCTTGCTCATAAAGATGTGAATTTCTACTGGTTGGCAAATTTAAATCATCCCCATGGCCACATCATGATATATAGAATATATTATATTTTTTTATATCCCATAGATAGGACTATACGGTCAAAACAAAGTTCTGAATTACTGACACAAAATAAAGTGATGTCTGACATCATGATTGGCATATGGTAGGGATTTTCAGAAGAGCTATATACACCAAAAAGGCCTCAAGAGAGGGCTGGCTCTTTTTTGCCTGAGTGGCAAATTTATGGTTAACTGATTTAACCAATTAGACCAGGACAGAACTGGAATTTGTTGTGCCTTAAATGTAAACATGGTTGATGAACTTTAATGTTAAACAAACAAAATGAATGTAGCTTATATTTGTCCACATACAGAGCTATAAATGCATTTATGTCTTTAAGAGAATCCAATGCATGTGGTTTTTGCCAGGCACTTCTAACACATAATTGGGCCTGATCAGGATAAGGATAATGCACTCCCCTTGGCATTACCTTCTCACGTTCATAACTTAGCTGACTTACGTGTTCAGAACGCTACCTTAACTTTTCCTTGCGTGTCTCGTAAGTGCCTAACACAGCCCATGCTGTACAATTTAAATGCCTCCCTCCACCCACAATACGTATAATCGGCTTGCGTAGGAATGTCATGCTTTATCGTATAGAGTTATGTACAAGATTCATACAATCTGAGTTACGAAGTGTAACATCTTCCACGTGCATGTGCAGTGCGTACCCACAGGCAGGTTCACACATGCAGCATGCGTAAATTAGCAGTCCTTATTAAGTCTGGATCAGGCCAAATTACCTCCCACTTGCACTTATGTGCAAAGGCCCCCCCATAGCGGATGTACTACAAATATAATCCATGGCAGAATGATGTAAGCACCAATCAGTGTGAACACAAGTGATGAGTCATGGTTCCCTAGTGGTGACATCCATTATCACCTATCACAATACCCTCCTCCAACCTTGTTCCTTTCACCTGACCTAATCTGGTATAAGTGGCAGAATCATTCAAATCTCCATGGGGGAATTGCAGTTGGTAGAGGACATGCAAAAGTTTTTTAGCGTAGTACTTGCTCATTAGATCTTATATGTCCAGTTCTAACATCTGCTTTTCCAACAAAATTTTAAAAAACATTTAAAATACATTATGGTGTCGGCTGAATCACTGTCGAAATAGTCAATGCCGAAACGTCAACCGCATGCCGAAAATATCACCATAACCTGCTCTTGCCTACCCTCTCAAAATGAGTTTTTGATTTGATCCCTCAGATGAGATGCCATGACAAGTTACATCTTTAACGCATATATTCTACTTTCTAGCATTCACTATTGGTGGTTGAGTAGTGGTTTAATACAAGAATGTGCAGTTATGTCAAGGAACGTATAGCAAGGAAATATAAGCCTACCTCTAAATGAAACAGTTGCAATGTAAAATGTTCATATCGGTCATATAGTACCTCCCCAAGTCTCTGGAGCTCAATTAGACCATTGTAACTTTTATAGGCTAAGGATTACGGCAGGAACACCACACAGAGCAACCATAGACCAGCTGTAGGCTGTAAACTGAATCCACAGATGAACAGCAGTTGCACTATCGAACTTGTTTTACAACCCAAAGCTGCTGTGAGATGCAATAAGCTACATATTGCAAATAAGCAGCTCTTTTAGAAACTATATTATTATAAAAAGAAAAGTAAACTAAGCTACCAAAAATAGACCCTATATGCCTGGGGCTATTTTCCTTTGCAAGGGCGTCAATATTTCCCCAAACATAATCAAGTAAATTACATTTAATGGCAACAAAGTACAGATGTGTCCTTGGTAAACTTGGCTGAGCAAAGACAAAATTCTGTGATATTGGGCAAATGTTCGATAAGACTATAACTATCAGACGATAAGACTATATATTTGATGCATATATAGTTATACATACATTGTTAGTCTTGCTAGGGTTAGTGCAGTGAATAGTTGTAAAAGACCTCTTCAATAAATGTTGCATATAAAGGAGCAAATGGAAACTTACCACCACTTTTTAATCTGATCGGAATAGAAAACTGCAATCTGACCTATCAGAAGGGTTTACAGTGGATATAATGGAATTAAGACACAGACAAGGAATGGATCTATATGCAAGGTACACTCTATAGTCTTGGTGGATCAGGATACACATTAGAATAAGATAGTCTAGAACAGGGGTTCTCAACCTCTTTTGGAGAGTACCAGTTACCTACTATAGAATCATGTCAAGTACCACTTACCCACTATGGAATCATGTCAAGCACCACTTACCCACTATGGAATCATGTCAAGTACCACTTACCCACTATGGAATCATGTTAAGCACCACTTACCCACTATGGAATCACGTCAAGCACCAACCACTTACCCACTATGGAATCATGTCAAGTACCACTTACCCACTATGGAATCATGTCAAGTACCACTTACCCACTATGGAATCACATCAAGCACCACTTACCCACTATGGAATCATGTCAAGTACCACTTACCCACTATGGAATCACATCAAGCACCACTTACCCACTATGGAATCATGTCAAGTACCACTTACCCACTATGGGAAAAAAAATTTTGACCCAAAAAAAAATTGGAACCAATATTTGTATTTTCAGGGTTTTTGTTGTTTTTTTTGCATATTTTTGCAGTGATTTTAAGGTACATTTTATACATATGCCATTTAGCCCCCAAGTAATCAAGATATTTTATAAATTATATCCACAACCATTTGGTATCATACCTTCTTACAACCTTGACCAGTTGCAGAGTACCACCTGACAATGTTACAAGTACCACCAGTGGAGAACCCCTGGTGTAGAGTATTGTAGCGTATTGTACATGCCCAGAATAGACGCACATCCAATGGTGGCTCTGCAGACGGCAACAGAATGCACAGCTGCAATTGTCTGTGATTGAAGGGGTGTTATTGGAGATGAAAAGGGTGAAATAAAGAACTCCATTCATGGTCGTCTTTCTACAAATGAGTCCAAGCCATTACTAAGCACCATTTTAACGGGATCAAAATGAAGAATGAATCAATGAAGTCCAATGTTTATCCTTGTAATATACTAAAGTATGGAGAGATTTCTTATACGTTGTGCTGACAGCTTAGAGAATCAGGTGGAAACATATTTCCTTAAAAAACAAACAAAAATAAGTATTTCAGTTGATCGATTACTGTACCTAATAGCTTGTTTTATTTGTAACTATATAACTTTCAAATAAAATTCATTATTTTTGCGTTTCAGCCAGGATCATCCCAAGTGTGTCTCAGTAACAGAATGAATGAACAGGCTTGATGTTTTCAACCAAAAGTTTAATTAAAGTTGATGTAACAAGTGTGAGGTGAGGTTATGAAGTCAGACTGGCAAATAAACAGTCCTATAAAAGGTTTCTACACGGTAGAGACTGCAGGAAGGAGTGAACAGCAATAATTATTAAGAAGGGAGCATGAACATGCATCAAGTAAAGTACAGAGAAGTCTTAAACAGTTTTAGAAGATAGAAGTTGTATTGGTTCTAAAAAGCTTGGATGTCTGGTAAACACAAGATAGATCAGAGGGCTGGTATGGCCAGAGTAAAAATACTGTACAGTGGTACCTTGACTTACGAGTTTAATTTGTTCCGTTACTGAGCTCGTATCTCAAATCAAATTTCCCCATTGAAATGAATTGATATGCCAATAATCCGTTCCACCCTCCAAAATGCCACCCCATTATTTTTTTTTGCTTTTTTCGCTACGCTTTCCTCACTTACACCTTCATGCCGTTTCAAGAAAAACCTGTCCAAGGAAGTTTGCTTCTTCCCCCCTTTCAGAATGTTTCGGAAATGAGTTAGGCAAGTGTCATTAAATAGCTCCGATGCCCGACCAGTTGCAACTTTTTCAGGGTGCTTCCTTTGAATTAACTCTGAAAGTCTCTCCCACATTTCATTTACTGTATCTCTTTACTATATCTATATCTTTACTTGTAGAGATAACCTCCTCCTCCTCATCTGGCTCCTCGGAACCAATTTCACTTAAAACCTCCATATGCTGCTCTGTCTGTTGCTCCTTTAACTCCTCTGTTGTCAGTTTCTCGTGGCTCGTATCTCAAATTTTTGCTCGCGAGTCAAAGCAAAAAAGCGACCGAGTGATAACTCGTATCTCAAAAATCTCGTAAGTTGGTGCACTTGTATGTCAAGGTATTAATGTATAGTGTTGTTGTGCTTTGTCCAGTTTGTCCAAGGTTTTGAACTCCAATATCCTGATGCAGTTCCCATTCCTCCCACAAGTATTGCTGTTGAACTATTCCCAATGTAATGTCAATATTTAAAAGGCCGTCTGTTATCCTATCATCACCAAATGTCTGACAGGCTTAACATGTCAACTTTATTTTAACGGATAGTTCCAATACTGTTGAAAACTGTTCAGAACACTGAAGTACAAGGTAACTGTTGATGCCAACCTGGGGTACTATGTCAACCATATGTTAAGTAGGTAGTTGTTGCCAGGAACCTCCTGTATGAGCGCTGCCAATCTGTATAGCGGGGAGAGGGGGGATGTCTGGCGCCATGCACCGGACATCCCCCCGTATGTGAATCCATTACGTATGTGAATCCATTACATATGTCAGTACTTAGGCTATCAAATGTTAAGGTAGGGTTTGGGCAGTGTAAAACGGCCAAAGTATGTGCGAGCGAGGGGAGTGCCTAGAAATTACACTACGCGTTCTAACGTAACTAGTCCATAGGTCGGGATCTACCCCAAAGAGACATAGCTATTGTGAGCAGCTTTCTATTAAATATTTAAAATGGGGGCAAATAACACGTGGCAAAATATTGCATCCAGTCTAAACCAGAACTTGGTAATGCATCAAGAATTATAAGGTTGCCCTCCACTACTTTCCAAACTGTCTGTCTGTAAAAGATAAGGTTAGTGCACCACATGGAAATAAACAAAAAACAAGCATCAGAGGTGGTAGACAATGAAAGGAGCGGAGGGTAGGACATCAAAAATCCAAGAGCCTTACATTCTATTCTCCACTCAATATTTTATCTTAACCATGATTTAAATTCCCCACTATACTACCCCAATGGACAAAATATTAACCTGACAGGCCTGTAATGACCTATTGTATTGTCCCCCCCACTTCCCTGAGCAGTCATCCTCTTCCAACATGTAATAGCCTTTAGTCTAAGAGCCCTGGGTCAGAAGTCTGGAAGTCTGTATGGTAGAGGGGAGTGAACTCCCCATTCAGTGCCCTTTCTCGTGCAGATTTTGCAGCTAGTACACTACCATAAGCCTGTCCTAAGTCTCTTGTGCAGATCAGCCCTGGGTTTGGCAGGGTGTGGGTCCCTGCTTAGAATGGCCCTATTTCAATAGGGCCCTTTCCTCCCAGCCAGTTTCGAACTGGCTTTGATTTCGATGGCATATACCTCGATGAGGCATAATAATTGATCCACGGAGCACCGAACTTTCGATGCTCCGAAAAGTAAGTAAAAAAAGTCCCCCACTCCTTTCCCTAATTCTAGCCCTAACCTTCCCCTCTCATTAAACCCTAACCCTCCTTTCCTGGCAGCCTGACCCTAACCCTCCCTACCCCGCACCCTGGTGAGATTACTCACCTTTCCCTGCAGTCCGGCAGTCTGGCGGTAGCGGTGGCAGAGGGATATTGGGGGCGGAATTTGTGAATAAGAATTGGTGAAGTATGCCGATCGCCATACTCACCCATTCTAAAAAAAAATAGAAACTGGGCAGCGTTAGAAATAGGAACAATAGAAAAGGAATTTCGGATGTAACTATTTCTGAAAACAAAGCTTCTGACCGGGGACTGCAACAGGGGTTTGACGGTAGGAGATGACTCCCAAGTCGATATGATCTCCTAGTGTATGGAATTGCAATCGGTATGCTAGGAGATCCCCGTCGTAACATCAGGTGCACACATGTGCAGATGTTACAGTAAGGCTTATTTACACAAGTAAGTACAGGGGTCTGGATACAGCCCTCCATATTATAATAAATATGAAACGGTACACACCTATAGTTAAGTGTCAGAAACAGAATCATGCAATCGAGAGATTCATTCAGTTCATTGACTTTTGAGCATGTGCAGTGTTAAATGATGCACAATCTGCTACACAAATTGGTATCACACTTCAAGCATACTATTAAAAAGTCAACAAACTTGCTTAATTCATATTTTAAATTGACACAAACATAACTATAGCACAAACCTGAACAGACAAGGAGGACACACCCGCAGAGCCAAGGGCCGTTATTTTGTGGGACCGGCAGTGGCTCCATCATCTTCTTGTTGAAAAATACAAAAAAATAGCTCAATTTATTTAATATATAAAATGGAAAAATCGCACTCTCCCTAGATCCTGCAAATGGCATTTTCTTTGGAGGGTAAGAATCTTTCTAGCATGTCAGCTTTCTGCTATACACAAGACTTCACATCGTAATTAAACAGTAGAGGCTTTGGGATAGTTTGAAGTTTTTACGACTTAGCCTGAAAACACTCCCACCTCTCCCTGTGAGAATTTTCTTTAGTTACACATGGCCTCACAGGTGAACAAGTTCACATATGGGGAGTAAATCACTCTTCTCAGGTTTCAGTGTGGAAGATTGAACGATAATGTTAATATGGATACATTTCAGGCTTTTAATGTCGAATAAATTTTATCTGTAGACCAGTATTTTATTTATATTTTGGAGAATTGGACACCATCAAAAATATCTACACAGACCAAAGAACCCTTTCCAGCTAAAACGAATATTGGCACTAGGAATCACATTGCCCAGTACAGTTGACTGCAGATAATGGTCCGGATTCACAGTTATGTAGTTTTCGTCTTACGTATGTTGTTTTAAGAATTGAGCTACTACGCATGTGCAGTAGCTTATTTACGCTATCTACGTACCATTTCTGTACGTTGATTGAGTAAGCACAGTCTTTAGACTGCTCTTACGCAATCTACGTACAGAAATTGTACGTAGATAGCATGAATAAGCTACCACGCGTGCGTAGTAGCTCAATTCTTAAAACAACGTGAGTAAGACGAAAACTACATAATTGTGAACCCGGACCAATCCATTTGGGCTGTATCCTGTTTTACCAAAAATTCTGTCTGTAGCCATCGCAATGGAATTTCTGACTCACAATACCCCACGTAGTAATGCAGGGCTTCCCCCGGGACACTCCCCCTGCTCTCCTAAGTGCAGAGAGTAAATCCGTGTCCCGGGAAAACCTTAACTACTCCGTACACATCTCCATGCATTGTATGCAAGGGCTAAACCCAAATCTTACTGCACGATTTAAATGGTGGGTGAACCTGCCACCATTGTGGAAGCTGATTTTTGCATGCAATACAACATCAGACGGCTGTGTTCTGTTGCGGTTAATAGGTATTGCGCATATGCAGTGCCTATTCAGAGCTGACTTACATAGTGTACATAAGTCAGCTCTGTTTATTAAATCTGGGTCCAGCCCCTTGTGCCATATTCACACCTAAGAAACTTAGGCTTCTTAGGTGAGTAGATTTACGAAATGCGTCGCATGCGTCATAGGTCATTTACCTATTCTACATACCAGTTAGGTACGTAGATTGCCTCCATGCGGTCTTTAAAGAAGGAGTAGATTAGTTAGAAAGAGGTGTGCTAATGAAGCCTTGGAAAGTGTTTAATTAGAAGTGTGGGGGGGAGGGATATAGATTAGCCAGGGAAGGCGGGGGGATGGTCACTGTTCGTGCGTAGTTTCCTTGGTACCTAAAAATGGGGAGCTGGTTAGGGGCAGGACGGGTTAGTCACTCTTAGGTGTGAATACAACCCTTTGTCTGTAAGTTCACTGTCTTGTAGAAGCCTATATAACAATACAATATTTGTTCTTAAAATACCATAAAGATAGCAATACAAGACATTTTTAGTGAACTCATTCAAACTATTTCAAACATAATTTTTTTTTCCATAGCTGAAGCCCGAATCTGGGTGTGGGCAATAGAGTGCTACAATGGGTTAATTGCAAACCATGGGCACTCTGCTATGTTCTTAGCATGCTTATTCTGGTGCTCTTCAATACTTCTATAAGATATTGATTAGTTCTAAATATAGCTGTGAGTCCCAATGGGGCAGGGACTAATGTGAATGATTTGGTGGCAACAAGGGACATGGAACAGGATAAAGTGGCTTGAGCCCCCAAAGAATGTAGAGGGGCATCAAGGAGTATAAGAATTACTGGAAGCACTACAGTATTTGTGGCACAATCATGTGTTCTAGAGCGTCGGTTCTCAAACTGTGGGTCACGACCCCAGAGTGGGTTGCATCCACATCTGCATGGGGTCGCGACCAGGACCGCCATCAGGGGGGGACTGCCGGGCCTAGTGTCCCGGGCCCGGACAGAGAGGGGGCCCGGGATAGCCCCAGACCTCCTCTCTGTCCTGA